>NW_012195002.1:233707-243878 GCF_000504015.1 Erythranthe guttata | reverse complement strand
ATTATAGAGCAAATTAGGTAATATTTAATTATGAGGATTTATCTGAAATGAAAGAAAAATTAAACCCGTGAGGTGTAATTGCAACCAAAATGTGTTTGTGAGGTACTTCCAATTATGTAATATATAATGAGGGGTCTCTCGAATTTCCCCAACTAATAAACAAAGGCTCTAACAAACAATTTCTACTAGCATAAACATGAAGTAAATAAACATAGTCAATTATTTTACAAATTATGGATACTCGAGCTTATTTTGGGGAAAAAGAAAAAAAAAAGTATAATAATATTTTTTTATAAAATTCATAATTCTTTTGCCATTTTTAAGATAATATAGCTTATTTGGGGTTTATTTATTTATTTATTTTTGCAATAAATATATAATCTTTTAAATGATTTTTATATTTTTAAGTCAAGAATTGAAATGTATTATTTTATAATTTATATTTTTTTCTAATATTTATGTATTCATACTAAGGTACCTTTTATTATTTGTAACTTTTGCAATTTTTTTGCCATTTAAAATAATTTTATTGTACCTAGTGGAAGTTATAATTTTTTAATATTTACGTATTTTACATATGAATTATCATTATAAATTGTTTGTAATATATAGTAGGCTAAAAGGGTAAAATTGTCATGAAAATTCAAACAAATGTATTCAACACACCACATCAGCTTTGAGTGATGGATTTGCTAACGGGAGGGGGCATTTTGTATTTTCCGATAGTATAGAAGGGTGAATGCGACAATGGCTATAGTTCATGGCTAGAAATTGTATTTCACCCTCTTTTTTCAAACCTATAATGAGTTTTCTTTTTCATAGTCAATTTTGAATATTTGCACTTCTAGTTTAATTTTTTTATTTTGCTTCTTTAAAAATAAATAGTTTTAAGCCATAATCTGATAAATACTTCTAAAGTTGCGTCTCCATATTAAAAGTACTTCTGTAACTAACTAAAATGGCAAAATGACATTTTCACCCTTATTTTATTTATCCGATATTAGGATAATGAGGATATTTTGAACAAAATAAGCTAAAAAATAAAAGTTTGTTTGCAAATGATATAACTTCTCTATTGGTTACATAAAGTTGATTTTTCATTATATTTGCAAATACCTCCAACTTAAAAAAATTAAACTTAACTTTTAAAAATAAACATTTACTCAAACTTAGGCCTCGTTTGATAGAATTAAGTACTTAACGCTGAATGCTCAATAAATATCTGAATGGCCAAGAGTTGTGTCTGGATGCTGAATGCTGAACAATTAAGTTCATTTGATAACTGAATGTCAGTCAAGTCTGAATACTATTATTTTCCTATTATACCCTTATGTTGCATAAGTTGAAACATTAGTTGTTAATTAAATTTCATTTGTAATAAATTTTATAAAGGATGTGAAGCAAATGTTTAGTTGGACTTGTCATTTAGTTCTAATAAGTTTTGTCACCAGGGACCTATATCTTAAGGCCCCTAAATATTTAGCATAAATAAAATATAAATTTTAAATTCAAACAACTAATAAAAATAACCCTTACAAATAAAAGTAGCTAAAGCATAGAAATACATTAAAATCGAAATTAACCTAAAAATTTAATTTGGTAAAATGAACATAATTTTTTTAATAAATTCTTGAAAAAATTGTTGAACATGCAAGTTCATTTACAAACAAAATATACTCGAATAAATTAGACTTGTAACTACAACCCTTATAATTATTGCATCATACTATTTTAATGGAAGTACATACCCATAAATTCAATTTTGATATTAAAGTTTTTAATTAAAAATATCAAATATAAAGTGTTATAGTACATTAGGAACTGAACCAACACATACAATTTAATATAATATATTTAGAATGGAAAAATAAAAGATGTGTAATAGTGGTGCAGTGGCCGGTGCAATATAAAATCTCCATAGGGATATACTCGTCCAAAATTCATTCAGTTTTGCCTCTGGATGAATAAGTCACAATTTCTTTTCTGAATCATCAATAAGCGCTAAACCACCCCCATTCAACTATCAACACCAAACACGCTTAATAAGCTGGGCACTGACCGAATAAGTGATTGCTGCCAATCAACGCTCATTCAGTGCTATCAAACATGCCCTTAATCATAATCAATAACTCATGCTTATGTAAAAGCTTATGCAAACACCAATTCAATCTGCATCTTCCAATGTATTATATTAGTATAAAACATCATTTTATGTATTTAAATTGTATTAGTAAAATCAATTCATGATTAAAATGAAGTAACATCACACACAAATCTTATTTTTGTTTGCAAAAAAGGATGGAAGAAAAATCAGTTAACATATCTAGTGGTTCTTTAGGAACTTAAATGATAGATAATATGTGTTAGTTCTCCAAATTAAAGTAGGCTAAATAAAATAAAAAAACATCCTTAATTACAACCACAACTTTCTTCAACTCCACTTAATTTTATGGTAAATAGTAAACGTGATAATGCCAAGGCCAACATGGAAGGTCCTAATTAAAAGTGGGGAACCTAATTTAAAATGAGAACTTCCCAACTATCTTTTTGCCTAATATTCTATTAAAAGTACATCAATTGTCATCTTACACATGGAAAACATCAAGTGACAAAAAAAGGTGAGGAATAAAGATGTCAATGGGTTCCTTCTAGGGAAGAAATCGGAATGGAATTTCCAAATTCCACGAGTTTTGATCTGAATTTTTTTTGAATCTGGAATGATTTTTTGTTTGGGACAATTTGCTTAACACCCCTGAGCGTTGATTGTTTTTCAAATATAGGACATACCAACTTTTGCAATTTGCTAAAGTCCTTTGTTGTTCACACTCGGCTTCATCGCGCTATCTTGACTGTTCTCTGTCAAATTCCTTCCCCCATTCTCCGCCGCTGCCATCATCGAACTTTCGGCACACAACCACACATAGGCACATTAACATAATCACATACCTACGCAACCACACACACGCACATACGATTTTTAATTTGTTACGCTCATTCATCTCCTTTGTAACCTAATAATCATGGAAACAAAAACTGAAAAATATGAAGAATTGTTTGGTGATGGTAATGTTGGTGGTGATGTACTCACCATAGATTATGTTTTTTCTTGATCAGTTTATTTTAACTAAACTGTGTAACTAAGTTATGCAAATAATATTTCTATGTCTAACTTCATAGTAAAATGACATGAAAATCACGTTTTTTCCTAAACTTTTGCTCGTCGGTGTAACTAAGCTCTGTAAATAAATTTTTTAAGCTGCCTGTGTAAGTTGTGTATGTGTTGTGACATGCATCTATTCTTATTTTAGTTTTTTCTTTAGTTTATTTTAACTAATAAGTTGTTGCTTATTAATATAATTAAGCTGTTACTTATTAATATAACTAAGTTGTGCGAATCACCGCGTTGCCGAGATTACTGTTAGTTTTTCTAAGCAATTACGTTAGTGAGACTCCAGACCTAGTGTCAGATCCAGCGCGAGAAAGCACACAAGGACTTTGAACAAAAAGACAAATCTCGTTTGTCCTTACAACTATAGAGAATATTTTTTAGGGGCTTCCGGCTAATTTTCCTTTTTTTTTTTTTTTTTTTAATTTCAATATCCAAAATTTCAATTTTTGATCAACAATGATTCTGAAATTTCAACACATATTTGCAAAGAAATCAATTTAAAAAAAAATAAAAAAAATTAACACATTGTTTGGATATTTTTGGATTGTCTATTGTAAATGTTAACTTATATTTTATAATATAACACGTTAAGCATATATTTTTATTTATTGACAAGGAAAAACTCACATTCACTTGAAGTGGAACTATGCAATCTGCACAAGATATGTAAACTAAACTATATATGTGACAAGATTAACCTAAAAAATATTGGCAAAAGAGTCAAATAATAACACCCCACTATTTACTCCCACCAAAGCCCACCTTTGCAAGGCAAGCGAAACATTTTTGTTTCAAAATGGGTTTTTGATAAATATATGACGAATTTTAGTAAATGCAGTACTTTCTATTTAAAAAATAAAATCTACCGCTCAACCTCACCATCCTATTCATTTAAGGGTAAATGGCAAATTGTGTAGTACGTAAACTTCAACTTCTCAACGTTTTTGCGTTTTAGAAACGTTTTGTGTCGGAAACTCGAAGACATCTGCCGGACACCTTATGGGACAGAAAAATAAATCACATATGAGCACATCTGCCATACATGGCCAAGTAGTGCCACACAGGGCCTCCACGCCACACAGGGCCAACTCAATGCCACACAGGGCTCCCAAACTCCACAGGAGTCCAGCAGGAAACGGAAAAACTAGGATTTAGAGAGATACTACCTTGTCAGAACCAAGTTAGGTTCTGTAAGCCCTCTTCAAGCGGATCTTCGAGCAACCAAGCTCTTGATACCACTGTTGTGTTTCCACTCGAAGAATCTTACAGAAACACAAAGAGATGTTAGAATAAGATTCAAACATAAATAAATATAAATAAATAGAAGAATGAAAGATTGAAATAATAGTGAACAAATCACAGCTCAGTCTTCCAAACCGATTCACACCGGAGATCCACAAAGGTCTCAATCTTACACACACACCACTAAGATTGCACCAATAGATAACAGATCTCTCACTCTCAACCCCAACCCACCCAGATCAGAGGTAAGACCAAGAAAACGAGACACTCGGCAACTCACCCACACACCACAGACCCAACTCACAGAAGAGAGGGACAAGGCATTACAAACTAGGGTTTTTCTTTAGGTCTTACCCTCTGCCGCTCCACTCCCAACATTAAATAGGAGCTCCAGTCAAAGGTAACTATTAAAGGGACCACCACTGGGACAAGCACGACCAAGGACGTCGGCGTTTGACCCATGGTTGCTGGAGCAAAAGGGGTAAAGAGCAGAAGGGGACAAAGAAAGAGAACAAAGATTGTCTAGGGCACAAAACGGGCAAAATGGAGTACAAGGGAGAGGGAAAGTCAGATAGAATCAATGGCCAGGATGACATGGCTTAATCCAAGGGTTAGGATTAAGCCTTCCAGCACATTCCCACAAATGGGTTTATCAGATGTTGGGCCGTTCATTTAGTAAGTGTGTGTATTAAATTAGAAATATAATTGGGCTACAGACCCAAACACATTGGGCCACAACCTCAACAATAGACCACTTGCCGAGGTTGTGACCAGAGGAGTTGCAGCCGTCGTTGGTCACGTGGTGCTCAATCATCGAACTTCCTTTGGTGATCGAGTCAATTTCATTTTTTCGAAATCTTTCACTATCAAAGCTAAGACTCGAACTTTTTGCAAATTAATTCAATTTTATAATATGATATGAATTGTATTTTGTGAAAAAATTGTATGGTTGATCATATGATTTGGTTTATTAATTATGATTAATTTATTTCGATTTATTAAGCATGTTAATTTATATTTTTATTATACGAACGATTAAAAAGTATGCAATTAATTCATATCTGCTTGTATGCTAATTACATGAATTATCGAATTATGTGTAAAAAAAAAAAAAAAAAAAAAAAAATTCTGCTACGTATACGTGCATCGATTTCCAACAGTAGCTACTCAATATTCAAAAGATACCCAAGTGTTATGTTCTACTCGTTCTCTTACGTTAATTGCCAATATTTTAACGATGCAACATATATTGATTAGAAAGATTGTGCGCTGTACTTTTTTTTCCTAACAAAAACAAAAGTTATTCTTGTCAAATTTTGCTCTCTAAATGAAACGTTTATTACTGACGAGGCAAAATTGACCTACAATTTCTAATGTTAATATGAAGATAAATATTCTTTGAATAAAAAGTATAAAGTACTACTGCAACAATATATTTAAAATTCTTCCTTCTATTAAATTAAATCGAAAAAAAAATGGGAGAATCTTATATATAATATTAATATTAGTTAATTAATGGTCAATTTTGCTACTCCAATATGACAATGTTAATTTGAAATCTCATTCCCAGTATAGGAAGAATTCAAACCGTCACTTCTGACCGTACCCCAAATATTCTCGATTCCACCACCACCACATGCATGCATATCATGTATTGCAACTTGCAACTTGCAACGTGCTTATATATGTATATATACATATATGTATATATATGTGGCATGCAACGTTGGTCTGCTTCAATTCCAATTAAGACTCAAACATATATACATACAACAAATATCTAGCTACTCATAATTAATAATACTAACAATAATATAGTTATATTAAATGGAAGCAATTTCTAAAGCATCCACCGTCCAAGAAAAAGAAGTAAAATATCGGGGCATTCGGCGGCGGCCGTGGGGGAAATTCGCAGCGGAAATACGAGACCCTAAAAGAAACGGGGCTCGCCTGTGGCTGGGGACGTTTGAGACGGCGGAGGAGGCGGCCAGGGCCTACGACAGGGCGGCGTATGCTTTGAGGGGTCATCTGGCCATTCTAAATTTCCCCAACGATGACCACTACAGGAATGCTTCGTCGGGCCCGGTAATAATCGGGCCGAGTTCGGGTAGTCATTCATTAATTAATTCTCAGGAAATTAGGTCATCGTCGTCTAATTTTTCATCATTAACAACTCCGGGAGACAGTTTGCTGGCGGCGGCGGAGGGGTCATCGGCAGCGGCACGGGCGGAAGAGGAAGTTATCGAGTTCGAATACTTTGATGATAAGTTGCTTGAGGATCTTCTTGACACATAATTATAAATGCAGGGACATGATCGATAAAACCAAGTTTATTAGTTATTTAATTGATTTTGACATCTCATAATGATTTTTTTTGTCTTTTTAATTAATTGAGGATTTCTCGAGTGGTTTAAAAGGAAGAAAAATATATTTTTATATATATATAGATATATATATATATATATATATATATATATATATATATATATATATATATATATATATATATATATATATATATATATATATATATATATATATATATATATATATATATATATATATATATATATATATATATATATATATATATATATATATATTGATAATTATGGGTAGACGCCAAAGTTAATTAATCCTAATTAAATTTAGGTGGAAATTGGAAAGCAATTTTTGATTTCAGTAAATTCCATTCAAAATAATTTCAACTTTAGAACAATATTTTTTCTTCAGAAATTCTGATTTTCAATTATTACGATTTTTTTTGTGTTGGATATTGATGATGCTAAATATTAGGGCAATGTTTGGTTATGTTTTTATTTTGTTTTTATTGATTCCCCAAAACAAAATTACATTTATTACACTTCTCAAATAATTTTCTCAAAACAATCTCAAAAGTTTCTCTCTCCTTCAGACATGATGTGACTGCTACAGTAAAATGATTTGACTGGTACAGTAAAAAATGTCTTCACTAAAAAACAAAGAAATATCACTTCATCTTTCAATTTTTTTCTTCTAAAATACATTTTTCTAATATTTTTAAACATGATGTGACTGCTACAGTGTATTTTGTTTCCTTCCAAAATATAAACAAATATTACTTTCATTCTCAAATTCTTCCCCCAAAACATATTTCCTCAAAATGAAATCAAAATAAGTTTCAAAACGCTTCCAAACATTGCCTAGATCACCTTGGGTAGTAGAGTAAAACGAGCTGGGAGAGCAAAGTGGATCACTGGCTCATGAGCTAGATGGTCGTGAGATTCCTGCGAATAGAACACACGTAAACTAAGCCGAGGCCGTTGAAATCTGCGCGCGATTTGGTGGAGTGCGTTGGAATCCACGTGCGAATTGGTGGGGCGCATTGGGAGTTGCGCGCGATTGGAGGGGGAGCTGACGCGCGATTTGAGGGGGAGGTGAAGGCGCACGATTTGATGGAGGGGGGCTGACGCGGATGCGCAATTGGACGGCCTTGGAAGGCGCGTGGCTGCCACGCGCGCCTGTTGTGCATGCGCCTTTCTTTCCCTTTTGTTTTTTCTTCTACGCAGCTCGCGCGCGACGGAGGAGGCGCGCGTGTGCACGCGCTTTTTCTCCCCTTTTTTTTTTTTTTTTCTTTTTTGTTGCGCGCGGCTGCCACGCGCTCGCCCAGTTCATCCTACCTCAATTACTTAAGGTGATATAATACTTGCATCATCAGATATATATGCATACTGATTTCTATTTCTAATATGATTTTACTTTTTCTGAAAATAATTCCAAAAAAATCATTTTTGTTTTATTTCATTTATAATATCAATATTATCATCTACTTTAATTTATATTTTAGGTGGCTAAAGATTGGAAATTTTTGAACTCCGCCAATTATAATCCGAAAACTTACGATTTTGGACAAGTTTTTTCATTTTAATTTTTGATTTTCCCGATGGAATCGTAATTATTTTTGAAAAATTAGCAAGACCTCCCTCATTTGGCAAATATTGTGAGAGAGAACCTCTTTTTTTTTTATCTAATTTGAGAGAACCATTTTACCTTTGACACAACCGTTCGTATAAATTTAAATTGCTCAACATGCCCTTCAACCCTAATTTCATTTTTTTTCTCTCCTTTTCCGTTTTCTCTTTTCTCTGTTTTTTTTTTTTTTTCTCCTCTCTTTTCCCATCCGAATCCATAGACATCGATCTGGAATTCAAGAACCGATGCGCCGCCGCCAGAAAAACGGACCACTTCCCCATGTGAATCTACGGCCGCGATTAAGCGGACTTCTCCGACTTTCAATCCCCCTATTGAAATCTCTCCTTCTCCTTCCCGCTCTAGATCCCATTCGACGTCGCGTATAAGGTTTATTTTTCGAGGAAGATGGCAGCGACGATGGTTGTATTCATGAAGATGCTTGCGGCGGTGGTATAGGTTTGTATATTGTGTTTTACAGTGGTGTGTTTGGATATGACCGGTGGTTGTAATGGGTTTGGGGGGCGAGGATGGTGATGGTGTGGTGTGGCGACGCCGTGGTGACGATGGATAGCAAATCTAGATTTTTTTGGGTAGATTGTGTCGAGGACAGCGCGGGCGGAGGAAGTCGATGGAGGTTGTTGACGGGGCTTAGGACGGAACTGAGTAGTCGATTAAGGTTAATCGACTATATTTTTTAATTCATTTTTGGATTTATGTTTATTGGATCCTTATTTTGCCACGTGTAGTTGGATGTGGGGTATAGTGGTGGTGTGTTTTTGTTCTGCCATTGTCAATCCATCATCTGATTCATATAAATCAATTATAAGTTTTGTATATTTGTTGTTTGTAAAAAATAGTCGATTTTTAATGTTTTTGTAGTTGTTTTTGTTATCTTTTGCGGTTGATTGTTACTGTTTGGGTTTCATTGACGTCATTACGATTGTTATTATTACTTTTAGTAGTCAATTTTATTATTTAACAACGATTTTAGTAGTCAGTTACTTAATCGACTATGCTTTAGTCGATTAATATATCTGACAGAGGAAAAAGGTAAAAAGAAATGAAAAAAATAATTAAAAAAAAATTGTAAATCTTTTTTAAAATATAAAAATAATAATAAAAAAATTAAAATTAAAAAAACAAAAATTAATTAAAAAAAAATGTAATCAGGATGAGAGTACCGGGAAGAAGAAGAAGATAGTGGTTAATGAAAATTGCAACTTCAATCCACACACACATATATATAAATTGGAACTTCAATCCACACGCACACGCGAGCACGCACTCACACACACAAGCACGCGCACTCTCTCTCACACACACACACACACACACACACTCAAGCATTTATCCGTTAATCACTTCATCCTTAAATAAATGATGACTTTCTTGGGTGTTTAGTACTCGCTGCACATTATTATTTTAGTGATCTTTATAATTATTTCTTAAAATATTGGAGTGCAGTATCAGCATCACAGTTGCTCTGAGTGAAGGTGTTGAAGAATTCTTTATACGTGAAACTTCTGTAGAGGGGATCTTCGCCGGAATATTCCTTCGCCGGCTCTATACATATTTCTTGCGATGGAATCAAGAATGTCCCGATGGTGGTCCGAGCTTCTTCCGAGTGCGTCATCACTCTGTGTATCGGGCTCGAAAATTTCCCATTACTAATCACCTATTATATATGACAACAAAAAACTATGTCACCATTGCTGTAAGAGAGAGAGGAAGCTGCGTGCTAAGCCAGACGGGGCCATGGCCCCCCTCAAATTTTAATTTATTTTACTACTATATATATATATATATATA
>NW_012195002.1:220987-231001 GCF_000504015.1 Erythranthe guttata | reverse complement strand
CCACTATATTATACCTATATATTTATTTAGTCCATCCAATTTGTATTATTTAGACTATCCAAAGTCCGAACTAATAAAAAAAAATACTAAAATATTTTTTTTTCCTATCTTCTGATTTTGTAAAAAAAAAAAAAATTCTAAATTTTTTCGGGACCGCTACACCCGAACGCCCGAAATTTTGATATTTTAGTGTATATTCGGCCCTCCTAATTATAAAATTTTGGTTTCGCCGCTGGAGAGAGAGAGAGAGAGAGAGAGAGAGAGAGAGAGAGAGAGAGAGAGAGAGAGAGAGAGAGAGGAGGATGTACAATTGTACATACCTTGAGTTGAAGACCTGGAATGAGAATAAGGGCATGGGGAATGGGGTCAACATCCATCCATTGACCATGGTGAAAAATCTGAAGACCAGGAACAGAAGATTGCTGAAGCAAGCTAATGAGATTAGGGTCACTGTGTTCAGGCATTCCTAAAGTCAAACTCGGATTAGGGCATCGAATATGATGATTTACAGACAAGAGTTGTGTCTTACTCAGTTCACCATCAAAATATCCGGGTTTCAAACCCAGCCCTTCACTTATAACTTCCAATATCCTTAACATAAGCCTCCTCACTTCAACCGAATATTCACCAACTACTTCACTTCAAAAAAGAAAAGAAAAAAATTATATACTTTATTGTATCGAACTGCTAAAAAAATGTTCGTGTTATAAATTTTAGGGTGAATTACAAGCCACCCTTTTGAGATAAGGTTAAATTACGAAAAAAATTCCTAATGTTCGGGCAATTACAACCGCCCGTCAACTATGAATCTTCTTACACGTTCATTTTTGCGGTGTCAAATTTAGTAGAATTTTCTGGATTATGTGGAGTATTTTCCAGTTTGTACACGTTTTACCCCCATTCGAGGTTCGCGTTTTGAAATATGATGATCATAAGATGTATCTCTTGGCTTGTAAATATCAGATTGTAGTGCATCAAAAAACTGCAAAATAAGGGTACAAACTAGAGAACATACATTCCGTGGAATTTAGAAGATTTCGTTGAATTTGGCACCATAAGGGTGGATGTGTAATTAGAAGATTCATAGTTAACATAAGGGGTTTTTTCGTAATTTGATCTTGTAATTTACCCTAAATTTTATTTAGTACACAACTCTCTAAGTGGTGCGTTTTTAGAGGTGGTTTGCTAATAAGATTGGATCATATATAGGGGAGATTTTGCTAATATTAATAATATGGGGGTGTTTTTGACGATTAGAGTAAACACAGGGGTACTAAAGGCAATAAACACTTATATATGTATATGTATGTATATACCGGTATCTGGTAGGGTTATCGGGCCAGAGGTAAATTTGGTCTTCAAGTGGATGACAATGGTGAGTGAAATTATCTCTCCAGTAGTGAACTTCTTCGTTATCGTAATTCATTGTGCTCGAGTAGATTCTGCATTTTCTAGCTATGTCGGTTGAATAGAAGCTCGTTTTATACTCGGCTGGCATAGCGAAAAACTCCTTTGAAACACTCATTGTATCATCCATTAGGCTTGTAGGAATTCCATGGTTAATCACCTGCATTATTATTACAAAAAATAAAAAAACATATGAATAATGTATATATAACTTGTTGTTTATCTATTTATTTAAATAAGGAACATAGTGAGAAACCTGAAAGATTCCAAAATCTTGGCTTGCACTGAAAATCTGTTGAATTAGCTTGGTTCGGTCACGGCCATTTGTCTCTTCGAGATCGATCAATGGAATGTTCTTGAAAACGGGAAAAACGTGATTTCCGGGCCTTTTATTAGGAGGGAATATGTATTTTTCTGGCATGGATTGAACAACTTCAGACCAGTTTGACATAAGAATCTCCATTTTATTTATGACTTAGGAGTTTCGAAAACGAAAAATTGTGTAGGTTTCGATGTATCTAGAGAATTAGAGCCATTTATGCAGTTGAATGATGAGAAATTGTCTCTTTTTTTAAGAGGAAAGTAAATTTAGTGTTCATTTATTTTCATTAGTACGATCCAAGAAATTAATGGTCCCCGGAAACAAACCTTTAATTAATTATTGCATGAGGGAATTCTCAAAAAATAAAATAAATAAATATATAAAAGAAAGGGTAAATTACGGCCACGCCCTGAGATAAGGTCAAATTACGACAAAAAAACCCTCAAAACCAACACCCTCAACTATGAATTTTCTTACACGTCCACTCTTATGGTCTCAAATTCAACATAATCTTCTAGAGTCCGTGGAATGTTCTCTAGTTTGTACTCGTTTTGTGCAAAAAAAATAGTTTTTGATGCACCACGATCTGATATTTACAAGCCAAGAGACACATCTTATGAGCATCTTGTTTCAAAACTTGGAGCTCGAATGAGTTAAAACGGGTACAAACTGAAGAATATTCCACATAATCCAGAAGATTCCACTAAATTTGACACCGCAAGGGTGTGACGTGTAAGAAGATTTATAGTTGAGGGGAGTGATTGTAATTACCCAAACATGAGGAATTTTTTCGTAATTTGACCTTAGTTCAGGGGATGGCCGTAATTAGAAAAAAGAATAAGGGGGTAGGGGACCAATGTACTATAAACAACATTATAAACCTTAAAAGTTCACATCTTGTGTACCATCATGACATACTCTGCTAAAATTTAGCTTCACAAAAGACAACCCCATTGCTTCTATTTTTTTATTTTCCCTATTTTCTAACAAAATAAATTGTTTTCCAGTCGATATCGGAGGCTCATTAATTCGTATCGAGGTCGAACAGATCACGCAGTGACCACAGGTTTTATTAACAAATAAATAAATTTCGATTTCATCTTCGATTGGAGCCAAAGATGACATACACATTTATTTGTCATCTACTCAGTAAACCAAGATTCCCTGCCCTCTTCATTACAAGTTAATCGTGATCGCCTTGGTTTCTCATATCGTCTTTCGTTTTCAAGACGAATCAGCACAGCATATAAAAAATGGGTGTCACAGTCGACACGTATATGGTCTTCAATTATTTCCAACTTTTATAACTAATAATATATCGAGCTTAATGAATTTTGTCGTTACTCTTTAGTTTTCTGTAGAGTTACGTACTCAATCGAGTCCCCTTCACATGGAAATTAAAAACAACTCGTATCGTATTGAAGCAATTATTGTATCTAATTTATGTAAAAATTATACACAGCCAGCTTAGCAAAATTCTTAGTTGGGATATATTCAAATCCAAGGGCTCTAATCAATTAACTAATTAATATCAGCATTGTTCTTGAAGTAATCGCTGCCTCTTTGTCTTTAAGCCACAACGAAAAAGAACACATCAATTAGCATGTATGTCTTTTAAGTAAAAGATCACATTCGTAAAACAAACGTAAATATATCGACTGATGCTTTTATATACAACTAAGTTTCTCAATCTTGTTACTAGAATTGCATTTTCATATTAAAAAAAAAAAGAAAAAAAAATCGAACAAAAGGGATTGAAAATGAGGCAGAGGGAGTTGTTGGATTTTAGGACACCACAACACCCGTCGATGGGTAAAAACAACTGGGGAGGTGGCGCATCTCCATTGCTAGCAAGAAACCTCCCGAAGGAGTCTCTTGATCAGAGGTATTTACGCCTTAACGCCGTTAGAGATCGGGATCGTGTTTTTTCGTTAGCAACCATCGAAGACGAGATTTTCAGCTATCATCCAACTACTACTTCTACTACTATTGGAGATGAAATATTCACAAGCTTCGTCTCTTGTAAGACCGAAGACAAAGGCGCCCCGACTCGTCACCAGAGAGGGCTCCTGTGGAAGCTGACGTGGCGGCCTTACAAGCGTAGGGTAAGTACTCTTGGTTCGATTTCGGGTGGCTCCAAATGGTTCCCCAAATTGAACTCCAAGAAAAGATGGCCTAATGGTTGGTGCTGATTATCGTAAATATTTTGCCTTGTTGTTTTTGGTTCAAGGATTTACCGATTGATTTACCAAGCCAATAAGTATTGTTCTTGTTACGGCTTATTAATCCAACAATAATTGGCGAGATCCACCATGGAATACGAGTTTATAACTTTAGATAAAGCCTATGACGAAATCGAGTGGCTTCGAAATTTCTTAGAGGATATTCCGTTGTGTTGGAGTTTTTATATTAATATAATTGGCAGTGCTACTTCTTCTTCCAAATATGAGTTGATGAGTGATACATAATTGGTGTTTATTATTTTGATAATAGTTTCAAAGCTTATATTGTCTAATTTTTAGATTGTTTATGAATGTTTATAATGGTGTATGCGTAAACCATTGTCTAATTTCAACTAATTATATTTATTTGCATACTAAGAATTTATTTCTCCTTTTATATAAAAATTGTAATATAATTCTTCTTATTTTATTTATTATTAATAAAATTTCGGTACGGTAGGGCAATACCATGGTTAATGCTATTAGATGCGATTGCGTACCAAAATATTTCACTACGGCACAGTTAGCTCTACGTTACCATTCGTTAACTACAAATGCCAACTTCCCAGTCATCTCATATATCTCATTATTTAGAATTTATTACATAGTAGTACTAGTTCGGTTGTCAGAAGAGCTAGGCAGACCTTTAAGTACATCCCTGAGAGCATAATAATGGCTATCGCATTTGTGGTCCGAAATTATATTGCTCGAAAGCAGTATCCTTTGAAAATGTTCGCCTGAGTGCCTCCTCAACAACGTGTAATATTCACCAGGTTTGTGGCGACTTTCAGAATCCACATTCCTTTTTAAGTAATACAGAGTTCCCGGTACATACAAATCCTCCTCTACTTTGATCATTCGTTTTTCCAGTTTCCCTTGATCCGCCGAAACTACTTCCTTCTTCATGGGGGCGTCTGCAAAATTAGTAACGTTTACAGAAGATCTAATCGAGAAGCGTAAATAGATTTCAATACGTACCAATATATTTTGTCTGTCCTCTAAACTTAGCATATTCAGCAAGTTTACGAGCTACATCTTGTACAGAAGACACGATTTGCTTTGCATTTGTGACGAGATCTATCACGCCTTTCCAATCTTCTCTACTAAAAACACTTTCCCTGCCAAAAGAAAGAAGAGCAAAAAGGTCACCACTCATCAACTTTTTTCATGATCGAACGAGAAACAAATTGACAGTCTTAGAAGCCTTCTTACAGCTAAACGAATATCTAGTCCTATAAAATATTAATAGCAAACTCCACGGGAAGGAGGTAATAATTCTAACAATAACCAACGAAAAACTATTCCCTCGGAAACGATGAATAATTTTCTTTCCGTTTGATAGTGGCGATAAGAACATGTATAGTTATATTTCTACAATTGTAGACTGGACTTCGACACTACTTTAAAATTAATCATCAGAAATGATAAGATAAATATACATTGAATGATTTCTCATGCATTTCCAAGAAGTAGATTTTCATCCAGATACTGCTCAATCTAAGAAGTCATTTGTGGTACTGCGGGTTCTAATACACGAAAAAAATCAATTTGTTTCCTCACTCTCTAAATTAAGTTTGTGTACCAATCTAAATTTTATTGCGGACTTACCAATCAGTTTCGACAATTTCATTTCTCAATCTTGTTAAAGAAGCAACACTTAGTCTTGGGATCATATCGTCCTGCATTGATAAAATAAGTTAATTCTGTTAACGAAAAAAAAAAAAAAAAAGACAAGTGCAATGAAAGGAGGGAATCTGCATATGCATTCAAATGAAAAATCAACCAGTTGAATGGCTAAAATTGACAATAACCTGCATCACAGCCGTGGTCACAAAATCGGAGCAACTTTCAGCGAGTTCTTTAGAAACACAAGGTGGGGTGGCAATTCCAACTGCAGTAATTATATCAGGGCTGAACCCAAGCTCCTCAGACGATTTTTGACGAAGCATAATCGCAAGCAAGGAAGCAGTTGCACCTCCAAGGGAATGTCCCACAAGCCTCAACCTAAAACCCTGTTGATTAATTAGTCTCACAACAATGACAATATGAAAAATCTTAAGGCCTCGTTTGGTTCCCTAGATAAGATTAGCCACGATAGTATTATTCAATGTTACGAAAACCCAATTGTATAGTTGAACTAGGGGAGGTCCAATACACAATCTGCCAATAATCCAAGATAGGAGCTCATGTTTCCATAACCGTGAGACGGCATCAAACATCAAATAAGACTCATTTTTTTTTATTAATCTTGGCTTATCTCACAAACCAAACGAGGCCTAACAGAATAAAACAAGAAAGATATTGGGAGAAACTTATAGCATCACCTTGTGCTTCTGTAGGCAGTCCCTAATGGTAGCTATTTCATGACACATAAACCAACGAGCAGCCTCGGCTGTTCCAAAGTGGGTCGAATAGCCTTCGAATGTGATTTCATTATCTTCATGGCTAGAAGATATAATGTCGGTAACGAGGTCAAAGACAGTGTGAGTTCCACGGATACCAAGAATCACAAGTTTCTTCCTCATGTCAACTCCTATATAATAAGCAGGTCTCAACACACTCGAATTATTCACAAACTTCAAAACGTGCTTTTCTCGGAGCATACTATGCCTTGCAAGAATGGCGGCATTATCTTTATAAGCCCCCTTTGCCAGTTCTGTGTGGTACATGAGATCCTGAACCTAAAATCACCAACAATCATCGTAAGAATAACTCCTTTGCAATAAAATATTTTTTTCACTTGACAAAAAAAGGGTTTAGATAGTCACAATGGACTCCGAGGAGATAAGTTCACCCTTCACATCTTCAACAGCACCTGTGGATGCTTGTTGAAGATAAATGAGGTATAAGCCAATCGTAAGATCGCTCATACTCCAATCTTGAAGTCCGATCTTACTCCTCTGTATGCTCGAAAATATTTCTGCAAGAGATCGATCAATAGGCGGTGGTTTGCGGTTGATTCCAGTTCCTGTAAAGAAAATAATTCGATTTGTTTTCCTTACCCGTCTTAACAAAATTTCGATAAAAATCAACCTTGTATTTTAACTATTTCGAATCCAGCTTTTCAATTTACGAATTGGGATTTCCCGATTTCTATAATTTGAATGGTATCTTTAGGATCAGTTCCGGTAAAAACAAACACTTCTATTCATTTTCATTATCCATCTTAGCAAAATTCGGATAAAAATAAACCTTTCATTTTAACTATGTTTAATCCAGCTTTTCAGTTTACGAATTGGAAATGCTCAATTTCTATAATTGAAACGGTATCTTTACGATCAGTTCCTGTAGAAGCAAACACTTCTATTCATTTTCATTAGCCATCTTAACTACAAATCGAATAAAATCAACCTTGTATTTTAACAAATTATAATCCAGCTTTTCAATTTACGAATTAGAATTGCTCAATTTCTATAATCGAAATGGTATCATTACGACAAGTTCCTGTAAAAGCAAACATTTCTATTCATTTTCATTATCCATCTTAACAAAAAATCGAACAAAATCAACCTTGCATTTCAACTATGTCTAATCCAGCTTTTCAATTTAAGGATCGGCCTAGTTGCTCGATTTCTATAATCAAAATGGTACCACTACCTAATCTACCAAATCAAAACCAATAAACAATACACAGTGGAAGGGGGGAAACAGAAAGAATCCAACAAAATGCAAATTAAACCAGGAAAAAAAGAATTGAAAACCTAACCTGTTGGAAGGGCCCATTTGTACAGCTGCAAAGCCGGCTCAAGAGCTTTGCCGAGCCAAGCAATTTCCGGCTTCCATTTATTACTATAACCGCCCAAATCGTCGTCCGACGAACTGTCGTTATTTTCCAACTCACCGTAACTTTTTTTCCCTTTCAATCCATCGCCGTCCGCCTTGGACCACCGGAAGCGGTTCAGAATATTGTAGGCGTATTTATTGTACAGTGAATAATCCTTCTGAAATAATTTCAGGCTCCGGCCAAAATCTGCGAGAAAAAAAAAATATATATATGAAGCCGCGATTAACTTTTGTAATATTGAATTGGATAAAATTAGGAAGAAGAAGACTGGGTACCCATGGTGGTGAAGAAATGTTTGATGGGTAATTTGGACATGTTACTGTCTGCCGATCGGAGAAATGTGCTGCGGCGGAGGACGGCGGTGGTGATTGTGCAGAGAGTAGGGTGTGTGCATTTTTTGAAGTCGGTTTGTGCGCAAGTTAGCGGTTCCTTCCGCGGCGTAAAACAATCGCGTGGCAGGAGAGGGTGGGGCAAGAAAATACTAGAACACTTCAAGGGCGTTATGGTCATTTTAGCTCGTAAACCACTAATAAGCGAAAATAGTTCCAATTTAGGTGGTGTTCGCAAAAGTGTTTTGAAAGTGATTATAAGCTTTTTTTGGCTCATAACCTGTTTGTAGGTGTTTGCAAATTCAATTTTTGCTTTTGTTTCTCTTAAAATAATTTGCTTTAAAATATTTTTCTAAAAACCTCACTAAAATTATTTTTTCCAGTTAAGTTCATTTTCCAAAATATTTGCAAACATCTCCAACTTTAAGAAATAAACACTTATAACCGACTTAAATCATAATTATTAACTTCTACTTTTAAATAAACTCTTGCAAACACAGCTTAGGTCCAAAAGATTTTGGGAAATCCGAATTGAATTTCATAATTAGAATTAATGAAAAAAATTATTCCAAAATTGAATAGAATTTTTTTATTTTTTTTCTTAATTCATCCTACGGATTTCTCTTAAAATTTGACAGTAATAAGTTCATCAATTAGCTAATGAATTATTGAGTTGTCGGAGTGAAATTCTTTGAAGCTGGTAATTTGATTTTCAAGTTGTATTCAATGATCTATGTCTTGTTCCTTGAACATCAAGCATTTTTCTTTGAATCCTTCATTTGTTCATGTTTCTTTTAGATTCAGGTACTCTTTATAATTTTGAAATAAATAAAACATTAGGTATTGAGCTGACGGTGAATAGTCTCTCCAACAATACCCAATCAAATTTAGATTCACATTGGAGGTTAATAATTGGGTTTAAATTTGCGTTATATGTGCGTAGGGCATGCCAAATTGCATATTTGCATTACAGGGTCGTCGCATGTTTTGATTGTAATAAGATAGTAACGACTGTGGGAGTCACAATGTCGGTGGTATTCTTCTTACTATTGATCGAAAATATCTATATATAATATAAAAAGAGAATCTATGCCCTGAATGATTGACATGTGGGAAATGATGATGTCATTTGTCAAAATTGCTTAGTTGGAGTTCAATTGATTAGGTGGATTCTGCAATTGATTAGGTGGCATTTTTATTTATGGATGTTTTTAAGTTTTTTCCTATTTTACATTTACACAATCATTTAATAATTACTGCATGTATATATATTATTTCCAAAGTTAATATTTTACAAATTCGAAATAAAAAAAAAATCTTATTTATATTTTCAGTATTTCAAAATATATTTATTCAAATAAATTCATGAAACTCAATTGTTTTACGAATATTCAAATAATTTTCATAAATTTTTTTTTTTAAATACTAAAATATTAAAATAAAGGAATATGTTTTTTTTTTAATTTTCAATATTTTAGAATATTCGAATATCCATTCCATTAAAAATAATAATAAAAAATATTTTAGTTTTTAATTGAAGTATTTAATAAATATATTTTTAAATTTTCAGTATTTCAAAATACATTTATTGAAAAAATTCATGATACTCAATTTTTTAAGAATATTCAAATAATTTTCAGAAAAAAATATTTTTTTAATATTCAAATATCAAAATAAAGGAATACGTTTGTATCTTTTTTTTTTTTTTTTAATTTTCGATATTTTGGAATATTCGAATATCCATTCAATAATAAAAATTATTGACAAAAATGTTTTATTTTTATATTGTACTGTTTAATAAATATATAATATTTTTGTTAATAATAATTTAAAAATTGCGTATTTCTATTATACGTTCAAAGAATATACTGGATTAATTTAAAAAATTTATTTTTTATTAATACATTATTATATTAAGACGACGATTGTATGAATACATTATTATATTTT
>NW_012195002.1:207821-219219 GCF_000504015.1 Erythranthe guttata | reverse complement strand
AAAAAAAATAATTGATTAATTTTTCAATTCTCTTTGTAGCATTTGAGTAACTCTTTGTTAAACTGCTGAATAGTAATTCTTGTAGCATTTTTTTAATATATGTTGAAATTAGGTTTTAGTTTTTTTTCATTTTTTCATTTTTATTTTCATATCGATTACTATACAAATTAATTTACGGTTTGATTTTTTATTTAGTTTTTTTATGCACATATAATAATTCAATTTTTGCATACATATCATTCTAACTTTGTTTTGTTTATGTTTTACAGATATGAGTTACAGTAAGTTTAAAAGATATTTCGGATGATAAATCAAATGGTATGCGCCATTCTATGATTTCCTCATTTTATTTTGATTTTCATTAGTTTATTATGTATATTTTTTACTTTTCTAATCACATATTATTCCATTTGGCTGTACATGATTATAACAATTGTTGTCTTTAATACATATGTTTACATCTTATCATTGAATATTGATTTTTTTCAAATTAATTCGATATTTTATATCTTTTATGTTAACATATAACTAACTCCATCTTAATATATGGTTACATCAAATAATTATTTTTGTTAAATTTTAGTGGAAGATTCGGTATCATAAACCATGGTGATTGTTGCCAAAATTATATCCATTCTTTTAAGAGGCTAGACTGTTAAGTACTGTCCAAACCTCATCTACTAAGTTATAGTGGAAAATTAATCAATAATCGTTTTTCTTGATTTCATTCAATCTTCATGATGTAACTTTAATATTAGTTTTTTTTTTGGCTATGTTGTTTTTCATAACAACGACTCATCTTAAATTATTTTTACATGTTTTTATTAGTAAGAATTTGCATGTAGCTTTTAAAATTATGTTATACCATACTGTCATACATAATGGATTCTCAAATTCTCTGTTCTACCTCTTATTGGAACTAAATTATTTATATTTTGTCGCCATGCTTCCATATTTTTTCACTCTTTTCTATATTCTCTATTTTTTCGATTTTATAGATGGTACATCTGCTGAAATATACCGGACGATCTTAACTATTAATCTACACATAATATAACACTCGTGTATGTGTGCTTAATGATTGATTTTTTATATAGATCAATGTTTTAAAACTACCGGATGTGTTACACAAGGTCTAACATTTTATATACTATTTTCCCCTATGTTTCAATTTTTTCATTGCCATATCTTCTCCCTAATTTCTTCTATTTTTTCCCATTCTCTTTTTTCAGTTCCGTTCTCTCAAGCCCCATTTCTCTTATTTTTTAATTAGTTTTCCTTTATTTTATGAAAAAAGAAATAATAATAATAATAATAATAATAATAATAATAATAATAATAATAATAATAATAATAATAATAATAATAATAATAATAATAATAATAATAATAATAATAATAATAATAATAATAATAATAATAATAATAATAATAATAATAATAATAATAATAATAAATTAACGTTTTTTTTCATTTTTATTATTAACATGCAATTGTTTTCTTATTTTAGCACCATATGGTTGGGTACAATTATGCTTATTTGTTTTTTCATTTATTGTAATAGATTAGTCATTTGCTATATTGTAACGATTTTCCTATTTACTTTGTTGTTTCCTTCATTTTTTCAGTCGTTGAATTAAAGATGTTATATAAAATACTAGGAATGTTATGTTTGATTAATATTAACGATTTGTTTTGCTATCTTTAAAAATTAATTTTTTTTGGTCCCTAAACACACATATAAAACCCTCATACTACCTCATTCATCCACACCATGCGAATTCCTTCACATCACAACTCAATTTATATTTTTTTTTTCTCTTTCATTTTGTTCTTTTATTTTATTTCTTTATATTTATGTTCATTTTTACCCGGTCTTATACTGATGGAGATATAAAGCACTATGGACAAGTGGATTGATGTTACAAATGTATGTTTATGTGTTTTATGCTTATCGAATATTTTTTGTTCTCATGTTTTATATATTTATGTCTCATTCTCCCATATTGTTTAATGGTATGATTGTTTGTTTGTTTATTTATTTAGTGCATTGTTTATTGGTTGATTGATATAGCATAATCGAGCAATACGGTTTAACGTGTAATACTACTCATTACGAGGATTTATTATCTGACATGTACAAGGATGTAAGATCTAATAATATATATTGCCTATTAACTTTTACCGCAAACCGCAATATATTCTTCGAAATTAATCCAGTTGTCTACAAAAGTCATAATAAAATTGTCCTTTGCCATTACTTTTTGTATAAAACAAGAATTATAAATCACATTGGCATTGATTTTTTTCTATTATTTGTTAGTTAATATGAATATCAATTAATATTTATATACTTGGTTGGTTAATATATACACTATTTTTGGATAGGTATAACGATACCTTATACTATGTAATCAATTAGTCTATTTTAAATATTACGTGTGTGTGTGTGTGTGTGTGTGTGTGTGTAATCTGCTGTATTAAATGGTCAATATAAATGTTACATATAGATGATACCCACATATTTTTTCTAGATCAAATAAAATATTTAAAGATACCCACATATTTTCTCGATACCCATTATACATTGATAGTTGTATTTCCAGATTTTTGTTTCATAATTTGCTATTTACTTTCTATTACATGTGTCAATCTTCTTCTTTTCCTTTTGCTATTTCATTTATGTTTAAGTATATAAATCGTAAACTTATTTTTATTATTTATCATATACTGAGAATAATAATTAGAGACAAAAAGAAATTAATAATGAATATTAATTGATATGATTCTATATAAAGTTTAAATGGAAACTATATTTTTGACAAGTAGTAGTACCTACATTTGACACATGTTTTATGTATCTTCTTTTAATTTCTTTCAAATAATAATATTTTTTTTCAACTAACAGTAAACAAATAATCACTAATTTCATAATGCAGCAAAATTATTAAATTTAAACATTGAATTTATAATTATGTCAACATTACATACGTATGAGTATTAGTATTAGTATCAGTATTAATATCAGTATCAGTATCAGTATCGGTATTAGTATTAGTATGAGTATTAGTATTAGTATCATATCAATATCAATAATAGTATTAGTATTAATAAAAGTATCAATATCACTATGAGTATGAGTATGAATATAAGTATGAGTATGAGTATGAGTATGAGTATGGGTTCATATGAGTATAAATATGAGTATGAGTATAATTATAAGTATGGGTATAAATACCAGTATCAGTATCAGTATCAGTATAAATATCAGTATAATATCAGTATCAGTAACATTAATAGTATCAATATCAATATCAGTATCAGTATCAATATTAATATTAGTATTAGTATTAGTATTAGTATTAGTATTAGTATTAGTATTAGTATTAGTATTAGTATTAGTATTAGTATCAGTATTAGTATTAGTATTAGTATTAGTATTAGTATTTGTATTAATATTAATATTAGTATTAGTATGAGTATGAGCATCAATATTAGTATCACTATGAACATCAGTATTAGTATATATTAATATCAATAACATTATTAATTTAGTATCAGTATTAGTTATTAGTATCAGTATCACTATGAGTTAGTATCAATATCAATAACAACACCAGTATGAGTATGAGTATCAATATCAATAATTGTATGAGTATTGGTATTAGTATTAATAATAGTATTAGTATGAGTATTAGTATCAGTATCAATATCAATATCAGTATTCTTATTATTATTATTATCATTATTAGTATTCGAATTCATATTTGTCTTGGTGTATTAGCATTAACATTAGCATTAACATTAGTCTTAATATTAGTATTAGTATTAGTGGTATTATTATTAATATTAGTGCTGATTTTTTTTTTTTTTTTGAGTAAATTCAAGTCCATTACAGGGGGGAGTAGGGGAGGGGGGACTCGAACGCTAGACCTTTACCCTATTGGTAAATACTAGGTACCAACTCTCCTAATGAGTGTTGGTTAATAGTAGTGTTGATATTAATGTTAGTATTAGACTATTAGTATTAATCATCGTATCAATATTAGGATTAATATTAATATTTGTATTATTAGTGTTGATTTTAGTATTAATATTAGTATTGGTATTAGTATTATCAATGTTGGTTTTAGTATTAGTAGTAGTAGTATTATCAATGTTGGTTTTAGTATTAGTGTCAATATTAGGGTGGCATGGGCAATTGTACGCCGCAATGTCCAGAGTTAAAAGTAGATTTCAGATAAATATATTTATCAATTCAGAATCGGGCGATATAACTAACTTTACGATCAATGTTGCGTTCACAAAAAGATTTTCAGCGAATATGAAGGTAAATTACAAACAAATGTATATTTTGATTCAATAAAACATTTTTTTTTTGATATTATTTAAATGTATGTCAATTGTTCAAAGTTTTCGTTCGTTTTATTTTATCCAAAATAATTTAAAAAAAAAAATTGATCCCGTGCATCGCACGGGTGAATTACTAGTATATTAATTATTTTTGAATTGTCGGATCGAAGTATAACTCCTAAATGCTTCTATTTTTCAACATTATCTAATAATCTGACTATCGAACTTCTTTTTCATGTTATATTATAATTCATTGTTACAATTTCCATCATATGCTTTTATTGTACATGTCATATTCTCATATGCGATAACAAAAGTGTAGCTCTCACACAGTACCTCAATACTCGTCTTGAAATGACATTGTCAATCACTATCCCCCAAACTTTATTGTTGAACTTATTCCATTTTAATGAGTCCCTATTTTAAGGTTGGACTTTGAAGATTTGCCTCCTCTTCAAACTACATTGTAGTTTTATTTAAATTTCATATGGGTTCATATTTAGATAACTAACATTAGTCGATATATTAATATTAAATGATACATTTCACTAATTTATTATTTTTTTAGTTAAGGTGTTCATTCGACGTCGTATCAGAATCAGACAAAATGAAAAATCCTGACTCCGAATCCCACCTCTACTTCTTTCAAATATTTCAAGTGTAAGACTTGCATACATTTATTTCACTAAACAACTGCGTTTGAAAATCGTGCAAATTGATTATCTAAAAATCTAAAAATAATTTTAGCAATAATCCTTGCGTTCTTACAGCTGTTAGATGGCCCTTTTGGGAAGTTGGGCTACTCCAAATATGGTAAATCAATGAAGGCCTTTTTTTTCATCATCTTTTTTCCCTCCTTACAAAAACAAAGACAAAATAAAACAAAAAAAGAAGTAGTTTTTTTTTGTTTTTTTTTTTTGAGGAAAAGAAAAGTAGATTTTTTAACTACCTATTTTAGCATAGTCAAACTGAAGTGGTGTTTGCAAACTCTTTTTCAAAATGATTATAAGCTTTTTAATGTTAAAAATAAAAATTGATTTTGAACTAAAAAAACTCATAATCACTTTAGAAAAGTATTTGCAAACACTTACTAAATTTATTTAAATAGCTGATAAACTCTTAGGTCTGATAACTTGTTTTGAAAACCGATGCTTCTTCTTTTTACAATTAATTTTAAAAGTATTTGGAAGTTACTTTTACTTATTATAAGATTTTAATTAAAAATGTGGGATATATGTATTTTAAAAACAAATCTTATATGCTCTCCAACGGCTTAGTTGTTGAATTTCTAAGATCTTTTTTTGAAAAAAAATACCAAACACTTTAAAAAAACTTATAAACTCTTAAACATCGTATAAACTCTTTTTAACAACTTATAAACTTAGCCAAACACCCTCTAAATTTTAGAATAGATGATTTTTTATTTTTATTTTTAATGAAAAAGACTAATTTTTATGCGATCTCACAAACATTTTTCCTCTAGTAATCATTTCTCTCTTTAAAACTAATTAAATTAAAAAAATCCCCACGTACATACATTGTTTTCTCGAGTAATCATTTTTCTCTTTCCAAGGAAAAAAAATAAATAGTTCAAAGGAATGACCACTTTATCAATGTTCATCATTCACCAAAAAAAAACAAAAAAAAAAACATACTTTTATAATATTTCTTTAATTTTAAATGTCTAATTCTTTATTAGATCGTTGAATTACATTTGAACTTTGAAAGTGGTCAACACTCCCATAGTTTGACTAAAAGACTAAATGCCATTTGGGTCATGGGGCTCTAAGTAACTAAAAGGGACTTTCAAAAGAGAAGACGATCATCATATAATATTTTATAAAATTAAGAAAAAAGTTTTCTTGGTTGAAGGGCTCGAGCAATTAACTTAAACTTGTTGTCACTTGGGATTAGCTTTACGTTAAAGAAAAGAGTAAGAGGTCACTATCTCCCTTATGTACGTATGTATAAGATGGTGCTTTAAAATCCATTTTTAATTACCCCCCAAAAAAAAAACTTTTTTTTATTTTGATGGCGAATTTACAATTTTTATTTATATATATATATATATATATATATATATATATATATATATATATATATATATATATATATATATATATATATATATATATTAATATATTACTCCCTTCGGTTTTTTTTCAACTGTCATTTTAGCTTTCAGCTTTTTTCGCATATTAAGTTGGTGTTTGCAAATGCTTTTTGAAAGTGATTATGCGGTTTTTTTTGCTCATAATCTGTTTTTAGGTGTTTCCAAAATCAACTTTTGCTTTTGTTTCTCTTAAAATAATCTGCTTTAAGCTATTTTTTTAAAAGCACCCCTAACCCTGCTTTTTCAATTTTAGTTCATTTTCCGAAATATTTGCAAACACCCCCAACTTTTAGAAATAAGCACTTAAAACTAACTTAAATCACAATCACTAACTTCTGCTTTTAAATAATCATTTGCAAACACCACCTAAGTGTCATTTTGGAGTTTCAAGGTATGATTACTTATTTTTTTCCAATTTTATCCCAAATTAACGATAAAATTAATGAAATGAGAAAGAGAAGATTGAAATCCATAAAGGGGTAACTTGGTTAAATAATTTTTTTCCCTCCACATATCAAGACTATATAAGTTTTCTTAATTAGTATGCATTTATCTTAAAAGAGACTTAAAAAGAAACTGAGGAAGTATGTACAAATATTTGATGAAATAGTAACTAACCTAGTATGAAGTTCGTGCAGTTACTACTATCTTCTACTGACTAAATAGTGTGTGTTAGTAAAACCTTTGGTTGACAAGATTCGTACTTACTCAAACACGCTACAAAACAAAAACTCCGCTATTAATTTATACTATTTCGTTAAATTAGTAGCCCAACATATTTGAAACAAGAAACGCCTATTTTCTCAATCAAATTACATGTTAACTTTGTTAAATAAAAGATTTTGTAGTCAAATCACATATAATAACATAATTTAACAGATATAATACAAGATTTAATGTAGCATACCAAATATCTTTATAACTAAATAATTAATTAGTCAATAAATAACTAATCCAATTTCATTTAATCTAGATTTATCTTATATAATATTTAAAGAAAAACAAAAAAAAAAAACAAAAAAAAAAAACACAACTCCACGAATTCCACTTCAGAATAATAAAATTTTAATTTCTCATCGGTAACGCTTCAACTATTTAACTAGTGCGTGTGATTTATATAATTGTTCTAATTAGAATTTGGACAAAGGATGAGGTTTAATAATTATTGATCAACTTTGTAATCTCTCTCTAATCACTATAGCGTGAGGGAAAGTGCACACTATTCAGGGAACATTTGGTCTATATATTGGAGTACAAGGTTGTACTAATACGATATTAATTAATTTGTTTAGATTACTCTTGTATTAGGTAAAACCTACTAGTTAATTAGACCACTTTGGATTAATAGATATATTAATTCCAATCGTGTGTTTGCTTCAATAACAATGATGGCGTTTACCTTTTTTTGCCAATCCCTAGTAAGAGAAGTCAAGGACCATAAAATCAATGTTATTCATTATTTTCTTTTAGGAAAAAAAAAATCACTTATTATTGGCAATTAAAATATATAGACACTAAAGTTTGTGGTTTTAGTGGGTCTATAAGGTGTTACATTCGGTGAAAAACACGGGTTTATTTATGATCTCTTTAAATAACTACTCAGTGTATTTGCGAAACTCAATTATGAGTTTGAAATGAAGAATTTTGGCAACCTTTATTACTTTCTTGACATCTTAATCATTCGTTCATGGAATGGTTTGTTTCTTTACCAATGTAAGTACGCCACTGAGATACTTGCACGAGCCTATGACTTCTTGGAATCCTTGCCTCACACCGGTAGATACTAAGAACAAGTTGTCATCGATTACTGGACCCCCCATTATATTGTTGACCCTACTCTTTATTGTAGCCTTGTCGGCGCACTGTAATACATCACTTTTACTGGTTTTGATATTTGTTGTGATGTGAAACATGTTTATTTATTTATGCATGATCCGCGGGAATCTCATATAGCTGCTCTAAGCGTATCATGCTCTATATTCGTGGAATTCTCGTCCTTCCTCCCACTCCGAACTTATTTACCGTGGAGGCCGAATATCGGGTTGTCGTAAATGTCGTCGCTGAAACAACATAGTTACGCAATCTTCTTTCCGAGTTTATCTGCCTCCTTCGAATGCCACCATCATATATTGCCACAACGTCAGTGTTGTCTACGTATCCAGCAATCCTATTCAACACTCTCGTACCGAACATGTGGAAATTGATATTCACTTTGTTCGTGATAAAGTTGCCTTGGAGCACGTTCGGGTCCTACATGTGCCATCCACTTACCAATTTGCCGATATTTTAACGAAAGGACTACCGACTCAATTGTTTTGAAATTTTGTATCCACTCTTCACGTCCTCTCCAATCCCATTTCGACTGCGAGGTCGTATTAGCCCAGGGGCGGAACCAGGATTAGAAAGTAGGGGGGGCTGACTAAAATTTCGGGGTTCGGGGCAACGCCCCGAAAAAAATTTTAGGTTCGCAAAACATTGAAAAAATAGGTTTATACTGCGAAAAAAATTACGACACATATCTATAATATCATATATATCTATAATTTATATAAAATTACGGAGAATAAACAAAAAATTTAAGATTAAGACACATATTTACAAAATCTTTGGGGGGGCCAAAAGTAATATTCAAAAAATATTAGGTCAAAATAGCTAAAAAAAAATTTTTTTTTTTTTCTTGGGGGGTCAACTGCCCCCCCCCTGCCCCCCCCTGGTACCGCCACTGTATTAGCCGATTATTAATTCGTCTTATTATTATTGTAGATATATATCTTGTAATCTTGGCATGTGTGTCCCTTAGTTTCATTGTGTAATCAGTTAGGATTTCCTACATGTACTATAAATATATCAATAATATATTTGAGAGATACTCATTCTGTCATTCTTCAATTCTATTCTTCCTATAATAAATCTATATATTATAATATTTTTATTTCTAACACTTTATGTTAATACTAAGTTTTCTTACATTTTCTCACATCAAAAATATATATATATATATATATATATATATATATATATATATATATGGGATAACCGAACACATATGTAAAAATTTGAGTCATGTGGGGTCATAAGATAAATGTGTAATGTTTAGCTCAACAAATACATAAACACAATCAAATAATATAAATTCATATATTACAAAATTCATTGTGGTGAAAATTGACAAGATTTTTTCTTACATTTTCTCACATCAAATATATGTTATATATATATATATATATATATATATATATATATATATATATATATATATATATATATATATATATATATATATATATATATATATATATATATATATATATATATATATATATATATATATATATATATAAATTCGGAAGTACAAAATCAATTCCAATTTCAATTCCAAAATTTTCGGAATCTAAAAATTCATTCCAATTCTAAAAGGCCCGGAAATTTCGGAATTTCGGAAAAAAATCGGAAATCACAAAAGCTTTAAAATTTCAAAACTTAGCCGAGATTTTCTAAAATGTTCATAATATTTCAAAAATAAGAACATCCACGTCGATAAAAGTAAAACTAATAACTACTAAATTCAGTTGAAAAAATAAATGAAGATAAACACAACATAATATCCAATAAAACTTCTAACAACAATTCATTATGTCAAAATACTAAAACAAAACTTACATTTGTATTTTTCAGAAAAATAAATATTATATAATATATATTATTTATAGGTGTATTTTTAGGAAAAAAATCGGATTATTTCAGAATTAATTCCGGAATTAAAATCGGATCGGAAATCGGAAATTCCAATTTTATTTTATATAATTCCAATTCCAATCCAAAAAAATCAGAAATATTTGGAAATTGGAATTTCGGAAGTCGGAATGAAAAAAGTTGTTCCAAAATCGAAAATTTTCGAATCGGAACCGGCATAAATTGGAAATTCCGTTCCAACTTGCACCCCTAGTCATGCGGCGTTATAAGATAAATATGTAATGTTTAGCTCAACAAATACATAAACACAATCAAACAATATAAAGGCGGCAGATATATGCAAGCCTATTTTTTTTATTAGTTCAAACCCACATAAAGGAGTTTATTAGTTCAAGCCCGTAAATTGATTTAATTTTATTATATCAAGACCAAACATGACGAATATACCCTTATCAATAATTAATACCCAAATACAAACAAACTCTATTTTTAATTTGTTCAAAACCAAAAAATAAAAAATAAAAGTAAAAAAAACAAAAAACAAAAAAAAAAGAAATAGAAAAAACTCACAACTGCCGCCACCAGACCGCCGAGACACTGACCAGCGAGACTTCCACCGCGCCAGCGACGACCAGCGACCCACCCACCGCACCACCTCCACCGCACCATCACCACCACCCCACCACCACCAACAAGTCATTTTTACTAAACTTTTGTTTGTCAATTCAAAAACATTAATCGAGCATCGATTCTTGATAAATATGCGTGGATGAACATTAATCTATGCTTACTTCTTGTTGGGTTGCAATGCTTTAGCCGATTTTGGAAAAAAATTGAGATTGAGATTGATTTTTTTGTGTGTTTTCGTTGGTTTCCCAAATCGGTTTATCCAGACCGATTTTGTACACAAAAATCGGCATCACAATGCCGATTTTTGTTAACCAAATCGGTGACACAACCCCGACTTTACAAGTCAAAATCGGCGTTGTAACGCCGATTTTTTTTTCTTTTTATAATTTATATTTTTTATTTGATTTTGAATTTCATTAAGGGTAAATTAGTATTTTTATGTTGGAGGTCTGGAACTAATAAAAAAATAGGCTTGCATATATCCGTCGCCTAATATAAATTCATATATTACAAAATTCATTGTGGAGAAAATTGACAAGAATTTTCCTTCAAACTTTAGGTTATATTAAATAATGGTAGAGTCTCCTGTATCGCCGTATCATACCAAAA
>NW_012195002.1:165387-207721 GCF_000504015.1 Erythranthe guttata | reverse complement strand
ATATCTTTACCAATGCGAGACCTAGAGGGTGTTTGGCTAAGCTTATATTAAACAACTGATAAGCTCTTACGTCTGATAAGATGTTTTAAGAGCTGATAAGCTTTTACATCTTGTTTTTATGATTAATTTTTAGAGTGTTTGGATAATAAACGTATTTCCTATTTTTACTCATTATAAGATCTTAAATAAAAATGTGGGATAGAGGTACTTATTTAAAAAGATTTTATTTGCTCTCCAACAGCTTATTTTAAAAAAAATTAAGATCTTTTTAAAAAAAATTACCAAACACTTTGGAAGAGCTTATAAGCTCTAAAACATCTTATAAGCTCCTTTTAACATATTATAAGATTAGCTCAACACCCTCCTAGGTGAATATATCTTCCTTGTACCATGACATATTATCTTTGATTTATGATTTTTCTTTTCTATAATAGGTTGCTTTTATAATTATTATTATTATTAAACTATAAAAAGATGAATTGTTTTAGGTAGTCTTATCAAGATTTTATTATCACCCACGTCCCCACCATCGCCCCAACCCTACGTACACAACCAAACGAACATGTTTTCTTAGTTTAATAATTTGAAGAGAAAAAGACAAGAGAGGATTCAAATGTACCTCAATAATGCATCATTTTTCTACTACTAAAGAATATATATAACCGTTCGTACAATATCATATTATTATTTATATACAATTAATTGTATTATATTATAATACATACTTAATTGATTAACGACAAGAAATAACAAACTTCAACTCAAATTCCAAGGCTCCCATTCAAAATTCTCATTTTCTACTTTTTATTATAACTATTTAATATTTTGATTTCTAAATGTTAATTCATTTATCATTAGCCTACGTAGCACGGACACATAAATGGTGATATGGGGAAACCGGAAATCAGATACGGGAAAATTACATGTCCCTAAGTTTGTTATTCAAACAAGTTTCTAAGTTTTCAGAGATTGCAAAACGACCCGTAATATATTCGGCAGGTGTCCTCAAGTGTCGGACACGATACGTATCCGAAACACAGCTACGTTAAGAAGTTGAACTTTCCGTGTTACATAGTCATTAACTAATTGAATCGGAAAAAATCGATAGAGTTGCCTATATATTAGAATATCAGTTTTAGTTTTAAAGTTAAAATGGAAACTTTAGTTTATCACCCCAAAAAATTCTCATATTAGTCCTCCACGTGATTTTTTTTTAGTTTTTCAGCCCTCCACGTGATTTTTCATTAGTTTTTAGTCCTCAACATGACTTTAAATTTTTCATATTCTTATTCTCCATAGGGTTTTGAATATTAGATTTGAATTCAATTTTAGATTTCATTAGTATTTAATATTTTCATTTAGTTGAATGACACCATGCATGTGGGGATTGTTAAATTAAATGTATATTTTATACTTATTGATCAAGTTTGAATTATTGTTTATTTCTTCTACTTAATTATATAGTTTTATATTGCGAGTTCATATACTTGATCAATTCATCATTTATTCATCTCTAAATTCGGACTCGAAAATCTCCTTCATGATTAGAATTATGTTATATAAACTCGATCTTTAGTCAATCAAACCGATCGAGCTCGTGTTTTCTCAGTCGGGTAGCCATTGTTAATTAATACTTTCAATTTGCATAGAAATATAGTAAGTCGATTATGCGTGACATAGAAATTAAATACGCCTTTCAAGTTAAATTAATTCAACAAAGAAATATATATAGATATATAATATATTATACCCTCATTTTATATACAACACTTACCACCAAAATTAATAAGGCAAAAAACAAAACAAAAGTTAATTAGAAATTAAAAAGAAGATGAAAAATAGCAAATTAAATTAATCAGCAGTTTTCATTCTTCATCATTCTGAGGGCCAGCGCTTGAAGCTCACTCAAGTCAGTCTGCGAGTGGCGCTTCCTGCTGTGACGTGGCGGACACGTCATCACGTACTCGTCACTGCTGCTTTGAATTTCTTGCATACCGTTGCTATTATTATTATTATTATTATTAATCCCATCATTATTATTAATATTAATGGAGTCAAGTGAGCTCTGTGGTGAAATGTTGGATAGATTCATATAATTCTGAACTGCAAACTGTGATTGTAATCCTCCAATTAATCCGCCAGCTGGACCCATATTAATATTATTATTGTTGTGGCATGATCCTGGCCATTGAATATTATTATTATCTGCATTATGATGATTTCTTGATGATGATGACTGATAATCCATATTATTGATTAGGTTATGTGCCAGCTGTGCTTTCACCTGCATCACTTGAGCTTGCAAATATGCCACCTGCATTCATCAATTATATTTCATCAACACTATATGAAATTAAATTACTTATCCGCCGAATTCAAAATATGTGTCGTTTAAGATTTTTTTTCTAGAAATATTAAGACATTCAATCAAGTATATATAGTCACATTTAAATAAATGAAAATGAAAAGACTGTAATAAGAGAGAGTTAATGCTCGAGAAAGTTGAATCAAGAAATAACTTTAAAGTCAAAGACAATATAAAACTAAGAAAAAAAATCTTTTAGGTTATTTTATATATATATATATGTAGCTCTCAAATAATTTTTTAAAGATCTGCCAAAATTTTATTATTGGAGAGGCTGAATATGTATTAAAAATATCGTAAGGAAATTAGTGACAACAATGACTGAAAAAAAAAAGAAAAAAAAAACTAAAAAAAAAAAAAAAGAAGAATCAGATTTTTTGTTTTGGGACAAAATCAAAATTAAAGATAGGTAAATAAAAAAATTGGACTTATTTTTCAAGGGTGGACTTGCAGTTGGTTCCAAGTCACAATTCGTAATTTTTTTTTATCATACTTGGTAGATAGATTTATTATTTGTCTTTGCTTTCCTCAATTAAAAATACCTAATTTTATTTTTTATATAAAATTGAAATGTTAAAAATTATAGGAGCACAATAAAATACAGTAAATTTCATAAACATACATAGTAGTAAAAAAAAATCAAAATTGCCCCTAACCCTACACTGACTTCCCCACGGTCTAAACCAGTGTTACAAAATAATGTGAAAATTCTTTAAATTAAATATAATAATAATAAATAAATAAAATAAAAAAAAAAAAAAAAAGAGGTAACCTGTTGCTGCAAGGCAAAAATATGGGAAACGCAGCCATAGACAGGATCACGGATCCTGGCCTGAGCTTCATAAGCAATGGTGACGACCGCCTCGCACCGGTCGTGCACCGGCACGTGCAGCAGCAGTTTCGAGACGTTGCTAGCTCCGAACACCTTGTGTATTGCCGCGAATCTGGCGGGACCTTGCTCCGAGCAGAAGTATGGCGCGAACACGCAGTCCGCCGCGCACTTTCGCCGCAGGAACTTGCATGCCCCGCACGGAGACCCGGTCCCACCACCAGCTCCAGTACTACTCGCCATATTATATATAATTATATATGGAAACAAATATGTATGTATGTATTATTGCAGCAGCAGCAAAATTAAAGTATGATTAGATTGTGTGTGTAAGAAGAATAATAGAAGGCACACGGGCGCACTAGAAAATGGTGAAAATAATGAAGGTTGGTTGCAGGAGGGTGGTGGTGGTGGTGGTGGTGGGGTGGTATATATGGGGGTATGGGTGGGGGAACATGGGAGGTTTGTGTGTACGGTTCTAAGGAGACATTTTATTAATGGCTTATGTAATCTGCCTTTATTTTTTTATTTTATTTTTAATTATTTTTTTGACCAGTTTAAATGTTTAATTATATGAGTCAGTTTGTTGGAGAAATTGCTATTTTATTCTACACCTTTATTTCCATATTGTTATTTTTCTTTTTCTTTTGAGAATTTTGTTTTGTTCTAGTGAAGCATTAGTTGATTTTTTTTTTTCTTTCTTTCAATTTTGTTATTTATCACTCTTCTTGATTGAAAGATAATTATTTGATATTTTTTATGATTCATACATATTATTGATTTTCTTTATACATTTGCAACAATTTAAAACAAACCATTAAAATAGAAAGAAAGGACTGACATTTTTCATTTTGTAGTTTACACTTTTGGCATACAGATAACCGGATGAAATAAGTAAATAAATTTTGTTTCTAATAAGAAAATAACTACAAACTTATCTTTCTCACGAGATCATATTATAATGTTTTGAAAATCGGATCGGATATTGATCCGGATAAATTATTGGGTCGTGGTTGGACCGGTTCAACCTGGGTCCAGTCAGTTTTTTCATTTTTTATTTTAGGGTAAATTACACCCACACCCATGATGTATGCTTAAATAACTGTAAAGTCCATGTGGTAACGATAATTATACTCACCCCCTGAAACATAAATAGAAACTTTAATGGAATAATGCATTAGATGCGTTATTCCGATAGAGTTTTAACGGACTATTACTTTAAGATAGTGGTGGAGACAACATAGAGTTAGCGGGTGACATGGCTCCCCAACATTTCTTAAATCATCCATAGCTCGTTGTTGTCTCCACCACTTCTTGAAACTAGTAGTCCGTTAGAATTCTATCGGAATTACTTATCCAATGCATTACCCCATGAGCGTTTCTAACTATGTTTCAGGGGGTACAGTGAGTATAATTATCAATACGACAGAGACTTTAAAGTTATTTTAGGATACCTCCGGGGTGTTGGTGTAGTTTACCCTTTATTATATAATTATTTATGCATAATTTTTAGGGATGTGATAAATGTCGTTCGAGCTTTAATAATACCTTTTCGACTACAAACGTGATTTTGATCATTTTTAATTCCAAATTTTGCAAAACCCGAAAAGTAGAATTTGTAGTATTCTGAGTTAGTTTTCTAATCCAACTTGAATCACCAAAATTGGATATCGGATGAGAAAGATATACATGAATCAATGGATACTGCCCACAACTTAGATGTACTGAGGTATATAAAATTCAAAATGTGACTCATTCATGCATAACTTTGTCACACGACATTCAATCTAGCGGATTTAAGTTGGATTAGAAAGCTAATCCAAAGGACTACAGTTTTCGTGTTTCAAATTTTGCCAAAATCAAAATAAAAATATGTCAAAATCAGATTCGAAGTCAAAACGACATTAGTAAAATTGAAACGACATTTAACATTTCAGTAATTTTTATAATAAATAAAATATATTTTCTTTCACACACATTATCTCAATACTCATTTTCAATTGAAACGACATAAATCAAAGCCATTTTTCTTTTACACACACATATCACATCTAATCATTTCAAATATTATAGAAATTATACGTTCAAAAAAAATTAATTGAAGAAATTATAATCTAAATAATATTTCTTCCAATTCTTAAAAAAATATATTAATTTAATTTTTTCCAACCAGGCAGTAAAAAGACGTCGTTTTAGCCATTTATTTATTTAAAAAAACACAATTTTTGGCAAATAAAACCAATTTTCACTTTGGTTACAATATTACGGTTCAACCGGTAAAACCGGACCGAGCCCAATCTGAGAACGGACCGCTAATATGTTTCACTTATTGAATAGTGTTCTATGGTCGGTCTGTGACCCCTGGATGCCGAAGGCGCCCTTGGGGTGATCTCATAGTTCCTGTGGGGTGAAGATGGGAGATAGTGCATCAAGTTGTTCGCAACGGCCAACTTATCAATGGTTTGCGGTTTAACCGGTTCAACCGACTGGTCCGGTCCAAATTTCAAAACATTGTTATAATCTAAGCTTTAATTAGTTTATATTGTACCCTATTAGTTTGTGCATGAGCAATAATTGTTTCATGAAATGGATGGTGTCACCAATTGCTTTTATACTCGAGAGTGAGAATTAATGTTAGAATGAGTGATTAATGATAGAATTAGTACAAAAAATAATAATGTATTGGATTCTTAAGCGGGTAAATAAAATATGAATTTTAAATTGGTAAAATAGACAAATAAAATATGAATTTTAAATTGGTAAAAATAGACAAATAAAATGACATCAAAGTAGCATTATTTAATATAATTTTTTCCATATTATAATTTGGTTTGAAAATATGTTGGTTAGTGAGTTTGTTTCAAAAATAATTAAATAATAATTGTTTTCCGCCGAACGCCGCACCTCGGAACTGCTGCTTATTTTCTTTGTTCCTTTCTGGAAATTGTTTTATAATATTTATAATCAATTAAATTATAGATACGTAAGGGGTGAAGGGTTTTTAAAGAAATCTTGATTAGGACTTTAAATAAGTGTGATTAGTGAAATTAATTAACAAATGATCAAATGATAATGGAAGATGGTTCATTGCTTCTGACTACAGCACTTAACTTCCTTTTCGGACAATGTATATATAATTAATAAACATTCTCAAAAAAATAACTATGTTCTTAGAGAATTGATTAATTAAAATAATATATTTAATTATATGGCAAAGGTGAGTTATGACTGTTTGACTTTGGAGCTGAGATGAAGAAAAAAGTGGTTACTTTGCTTTGGGTTTATAAGTTAATGAGGTTGGGAATTGGGGTTTACCAAATTAAATGGCCATAAAATCAGTGTTTTTGTATTTATTTATTTATTATTTATTTTTACAGCTCAATAAAGAATTAAGTAATTGTGGTATTTGACTTGTAACTACCTCGTGTAAAATGATCCATTTATTCAATGAGTCATAAAATAAAGGGATAATATGCCTCACACCCCTCAAACCAAAACCTAATTAGATATGAGTGACAATCTCAAATAAAACATTTTAACTACATCCTTATTTCAAAATAAAAATTGATACACATCCTTTGTTTTTTATTTAACCCAAAAATACTCTTACAATACCTAATAATAATCACTATTTCTCTCTCTTCCCCTCCTCTCCATCTCACGCCGCTCAACAAAACCCCCACAAATTCTGACTTTCTTGTTTCTCCCCCACCCCCTCCCCCTCTCTCTCTTCTCTCTCTCTCTCTTCCTTTCTCCATGAAGGCCGCCGGCGCCAGCCACAAAGGGTCTCTCTCTCTCTTCCTTTCTCCATGAAGGCCGACAGTGGAAGCCACAAAAGGAGCAGGGCAGGTCCAGCGTAGATAGTGGTGGAGAAGGCGGTGGTTTCAAAGGGTTGTGCGGCGGGGTTGTGCGGCGGGGGAGCAGGCCTTCTCTATTTATTTTTTTGGGTAAATTACAAAAACACCCCTCTTGTTTTCATAATTACAACCACCCCAGCTCTTCAAATTTAGTGGAATCTTCGAAATTATATGAAATATTATACTTTTGTACCCGTTTTATACCATTCAAACTCTACATTATGAAGTAAGATGATCATAATATGTGATTTTTAGCTTGTGTATATCAGTTTGTAGTGCATCGAAAATTGTATTTTTACACAAAATGAATACAAACTAGAGCACATTCCACGGAATCTAGATGATTATATTGAATTTGGCACAATAGGGGTGGAGGTGTAAGAAAAAAAATCATAGTTGAGGGGGGTAGATGTAATTATCCAAACAAGAGGGGGGTTTTTGTAATTTGATCATACCTCAGGGGGGTGTTTGTAATTTACCCTATTTTTTTATATAATAATTTGATAATGAAAATAGATAAACAAATCGATTTTCTTCATTTTTTTTATAAAGATCTGTAATTGCAAGCATATTTTGACTAATTGGATTCGATTTTCTTGATTTTTTTAAAGTTTTTTCTTCGTTTGGATATGATTTGTTATTGTTTCCGATTTGTTGTAGATCTAGATTTTTCAAAAGGGGTTAGGCGACTACGGTTGCGACGGCTTCTAGGGTTTGGACGGAGGTTGCTTTGACTGCTAGGGTTGGCGGCTAGGGTTTGGAATAGACACCGTAGTATACTACAGACTGTGAATATATAGAGGATACCATAGTACACCACAGTCTACTACGGACTGTGAACATATAGAGGATGTCGATAAAGTGAAATGTAAGTTTTAGATGTCTACAAGCGAAGATAGCGACTACGATGACTATAGATGACTATATTTATTGATAGAAGAAAAATAAAAATAAAATAAAAAATTAAAAAATATGTAAATTGAATTAAAAAAAACATGTTTTTTTTTTGTAATTTTCAATATTATGTAAAAAAAAAACAAAAGTTAAATTTTTATAAAATTGTACAAAATTTTGAAATGAAGAAAGAAAAAAAAAACGAAGACAAAATGGTATTCTATAAAACAAATAATTAAAAAAGTTATATGGAAAAATGAAAGTATTAAATGCAAAAAAAAATGATAAATACAGTTTGAATTTACTTAATACTGAGTGGAGGGGTATTTCTGGAATGAATTTTATAAAGGATGTGAAGCAAATGTTTAGTTGGACTTGTCATTTAGTTCTAATAAATTTTGTCACCAGGGACCTATATCTTAAGGCCCCAATAATAAATCAGATTGCATTATATGTTTCGAACAGTTTTTTATTGTTATTGTAGATTTATAAATAATATATAATAATATTAATGTTCATGTAATCATTTTGAAATTTTCTCACGTCTAAAATTGTTTTAGATATATACCATCATAAAGATATATAAATATTTATGTTCATGTAATCATTTTGAAAATTATTTAAAGTATATACAGTGGCGAGTTCAGGAATTTGTTTCAGGGTAGACTTAAATGTAATAAAATTTAGAGCTTTTTCTGCATTAATTTGAATTTTGGATGGACTAATTAGTAAATATTGGGACTTTTTTTGCATTAATTTAAATTTTGGGTGGACTAGTTAATAAAAATTGAGGCTTTTCTGGCATTAATTTAATTTTTTTATGGACTGATTAATAAAAATTGAGTGGACTAAATAGATATATAGGTATAATACAGGGTAAAAATTATAAATTGAGGGGGGCTTGAGTCCACCCTTGCCCAAGGGTGGAATCGCCCCTAACTCCATATTTTGCATAGTTTTAGTTTTTTTGGATTTTTTTTATGTAATTATTTTAGATTATGTATCTTTATACTTATCTAAATTAGTTGTAGAAATCGTGTAGGATTGTGTTTCATAGATATTGATTTCTTTAGGTTCAAACAAGGGTTTGTAAGAGTATATTTCATGCTTATATAACTTTGGAGCTTTTATTGAACAAAAATATATCAAAGTATTGAAGTTTTGCTAGGACATTCTGTGGAGCAGTATTGTGTCATCGTTGTTGTTGTAGCGACACATACATATTTGCTGTAAATATCTCGGGAGAGGTTATCCGCCATCTAATTGGAGGTGAACCCTGAAGAAAGTCCAAGAAAGTACGGATAAACAAGTTATGTGAAGAAACAAAACGCTCGAGTTATGTACCATAACAACTTAAGATTTAAAAAAAGAGTCTTTAATATTTTAATAAATCCTATTTACGCACATTGTTGCATGCCATTTATATAGGTGCTCAATTCAATTTTAATGTACTCTTTAGCTTGGACTTATAAATGGTTATGTTACAATAGAAAAAAAAAATGGAAAAGAGAAGTAGAGTAATTACATAATATACATATTTACTCAGTTTATGAAGATGCATAAATAAATTAAATAATAAATCGTCAGCTAAACTAAGAAAAATGGCAGTTTGCACTCCACATGTTCTGGTTTTCATTACCAAATATCTTATATTTTTTATATTCTTTAATAATTCATTTGTCCATCCACATTTATTAATGCGTGGAGTATTTATTTAATTTTTTTTGAATTAACACACATCATAAATGTATATTAAATGTCTAACATATTTTATTTATTTCAAATGTACAATGAACATAACCATTCATCATTACCTCATTTAGTATTAAACAATGGTTACAATTGTCAACAATTTGGATCGTATTCAAAGTCCACCATAAATGCAAACATCCATGAATATTATTTTACTTTATAAGTATAGTATTTTACAAATATATATATATATATATATATATATATATATATATATATATATATATATATATATATATATGTCAAGGGTGTATTAGTTAATAGCCTAATCAAGTTCTAAGAAAGAATATATGAAATGCAATCTTAAAACAAAAAATTCAAATTGTTGAAGTAAACTTTGTTAATAAAGTACTAGACATCCTAAAAGTATTCCTAAATACATACGAATTTCCAAGATTAGAGCAACTCCAAGAGGGTTATTAAATGGGTTATCAAATCCCTTAACCTCCATTTGATTTCCCAATTTTAAAAACTCTCTCTTCCAATGGAGTTATTAAAATAGAGTTCTATTTTGATAACTTATCCTTCGGGAAGTAAAAATACATCCCAAATAAATAGTTATCAAATATTCTCCTAATAAATAGGAGCACGTGAAAAAAGAAAAACCTCAACATAATTGAATTTTCTTTTACGTAAAAATCTCAACAGAATAAAATTAAATTCTCAACATAATTGAATTTTCTTTTCTTTTGTAAAAATCTCAATAGAAAAAAATTAAATTGTCTACGTCTTCAACAAATTTCCACTGGAAAAAAAATCTCAACATAATAAAATTAAATTCTCTACGTATTCAACAATTTTTTTTTTCTTTCTCTAGAGCTTCAACAAAGTTCCACGAAAAAAAATAATCTCTATTTGTATATAATTTTTTTTTCTATTGAAAACGTAAAAACTTGATTAATATTGATTTTGAAGATAGTTTACTAGAAAAATCGGTTTGTATGGTTATTTAAAATGGATTAAAAAATAAATAATGTATAAATAATCATAAATTTGTTTGATAATTATTTTTTTGATACTTGTGATTGGAGTTCACTAGTTGTATAGAGATATCAAAGTATAATACTGGTTATCAAATGAGTAATTGATAACCCCATTTGATAACAATGGGTTGGAGTTGCTTCGAAATAAAGGCCACCCGTACTTAACATTATTTTCCGACTTCTCTATATAGTTTTCGAGTTGCACTCGAGTGTTGTCAAAAAACAATGTAAATAAACGGTAAGAGCAACTCCAACGGGTTATTAAATAGGTTATCAAACCCCTTAACCTCCATTTGACTACCCAAATTTAAAAACTCTCTCCTCCAATAAGGTTATTAAAATAGAGTTCTATTTTGATAACTCATTTATCTAGAAGTAAAAATACATCCCAAATAAATAATTATCAAATATTCTCCTAAAAAATAGGAGCACGTGAAAAAAGAAAAACGTCAACAAAATTGAGTGTTCTTTTCTCCACGTAAAAATCTCAACAGAATAAAATTAAATTCTCTATGTCTTCAACAAATTTCCACAGGAAAAAAAATCTCAAAAATATGTTTACATAATTTTTTTTTCTCTCGAGAGCTTCAACAAAATTCCACGGAAAAAAACATCTCTATGTATATATAATTTTTTTTTTTTCTGTTTTGAAAAGGTAAAATCTTGATTAATATTGATTTTGAAGATAGTTTACCAGAAAAATCGGTTTGTATGGTTATTTAAAATAGATTATAAAATAAATAATATATAAATAATCATAAATTTGTTTGATAATTGTTTTTTGATACTTGTGGTTGGAGTTCACAAATTGTATATAGATATCAAAATATAATTATGGTTATCAAATCAGTATTTGATAACTCCATTTGATAACAATGGGTTGGAATAGCTCTAACTTTTGATTCCTAATATATTCGAGAAGTTAGCAGCCCTAACTCCTAACCAACTTGCTGTCTTTTATCATTATTGTTCGTCTTATTGAGTTACTCTTACGTCTTACATGGTATTTATTCTTCTTTCTCGCGAGCCTCTCATATTTTACAATAAAATATCAATAATAATGCATAAGAAAAGAGCCTTTATTTTCCTATATATTTGGTGGATTTTTATATATAAAAGGGTAAATTAAAACTACTATGAGGTATGGTGAAATTATGGAAACCCCCTCATGTTTGGGTAATTACAACCACCCCTCAACTATAATTTTTTTTACACGTCCACCCTTGTTGTTTCAAATTTAGTAGAATCTTCTTGATTAGATGGAATATTCTCAATTTTGGACCCGTTTTATCCCATTCGAGCTCCACATTTTGAAGTTAGATGATCATAAAATGTGTTTTTTGGCTATTATATACCAGATTGTGGTTCATCAAAAACTGTATTTTTGCACAAAACGAGTTCAAACTAGAGAACATTCCACGAAATCTAGATGATTATGTTGAATTTGACACCATAAGGGTGAAGATGTAAGAAGATTCATAGTAGATGAGTAGATGTAATTATCCAAACAAAAGGGATTTTTTCATAATTTGACCATATCTCAGTGGTAGTTGTAATTTACCCTATATAAGAAGATATACAATTTTTGAATAATTTGGTGAAATGGCTAAAAGGTGCAAAAATTTAGAACTTAATATGGAGTACATTGTGATTAATTTATTGAAAGTGGGAGAGTACAAAATGCTATTAGGGTCCATTTGGATAGAGGAATTTTGAGAAGAATTTGATTTGGAGAAGGGATTTGAATTGACTCCAAATTTAGAGTCATTTGAAATTTATACCAATTACTCAAAAAACAACTAAAACGGAGGGATGTTGATTTGACATTCATCATCAAATCTCTCAATCCAAACAAGTCCAAAGGATTTGTTATTGTGGATATGAAATCGCTCATCCAAATCCCTCCATCCAAATGGACCCTTAAATCTTTTTATGGCGGAAATTGCTTCATTGGCTATTAGTGCCGACGGCATATCGGAGAAAAGAAGAGAGGATGAATTGTAAAGCCCTAATAGGCTCAATCTAGTACACTCTAAAACTGTTAGGAGAAACTGATTTTGCAAAAGCCAGACTAAGGGCTCGTTTAAATATACTTATTTTATATAGCTGATAGGTTGTTACGTCTTATTTTTAGAATTAAAATTTAAAGTGTTTTGATAATGAGCTTATGGACTATTTTTACTCATTACAAGATCTGACATAAAAAGTGAGGTAGAGTTACTTTTAAAAAAAAAAATTATTTGTTCTCCAACAACTTATTTTTTGACTTTTTAAGATATAAAAAAAAAATATTATCAAAACACTTTGAAAAAACTTATAAGCTCCTTTTGACAGCTTATAAGCTTAGGCAAACACCCTCAAAGAATAATTGATGCAACAAAAACAGAGAGATGCCTCGTTCCATTCGAATTTAAGCCAATGGGATCAAATCTCTCCTATGTTTCATAAGAGTTGCGCAAAAACTCTACATTTCAAGGGTGCAAAGTGGGATTCAGCATTTATCCTATATTAATAATATATAGGGTAAATTATACTTGCCTCTCCTGCGATTAGGTGAAACACAGAAACTAACTACACAAATTGTCCTTGAAATTAGATCCGAATGATAAACCATATGCAGAAAATAGTCATTTGATCTGCGTTTTTAGCGTGCTCTTTACAAAATTCCTTTGCAGTGGGGTGTTAGAATCTTCAGCATTCATTAGCTCTGCCCTATTTTTGTTGCCTATACCTTCAAATTACATGCAGAAAAATCATAGATAGATAATCAATCTATGACATGCACCACCCCCACATGAATTTATTTCGTATAAAATAAAATAAAGTTACCTGGATATTCGTAATCTGGTGCAAAGTCTAACAAGAATCTTGCATCACCATATGTCATAAGTTTTTGCTGTTTCCTTTTCTCTGATAAGATGCATATCTGAAAAGCTCGTTACTCGTATGGAGTTTTCAAGAAGATTCGCTACATCTTTAAGAATGTTCCATGGCCAACAAATATTGGAGAAAGACTAAATCATACCTATCATACCAAAACTCAGAAAATTACGTTCGATTTATTACACTTCCAGCATGATCTGATGACCTATAAAAGGAACGGAAAATAAGCAGCAACTTGGAAAAAAAGGGCATATAACAACAAATGAGAGATACATACATGCCCCTATTATACATAAAATAAAATGCCAAATTTCGAAATCAGAAAACTTACCGGAGGTTCGTGTGATGAGCGAGTTGGATGCATGTTGTTCCTTCCAAGGAGAGAAATTTGAGAGCGAGGGTATACTATTATTACAGACCTCAAGCTACAGCAGTGAACAACAAAACATACCAAAAGGAATCGATAGGGCACTAATTTACAGACTACAAATCGAATCCAAACTGTGTTGAACCCAAGATAAACAAACTTATTCCACATAGCTATATAAGCATTGATGCGTAAAATACAACATGTGAAGCATGAATGTGTGAACTATGAGTTTCCTGTATAAAAACAAGAAATCGGAAACAATAACTCTTGGCTGGGAAAACTCTTACCATTAAACTGAAGAAAGCTAAACTAGGTTGAAGTCATAGAAGTTCTGCAATGAATATTATTGACGCACGGTAAAAAAGAATTGCCAAAAATTTCTGAATTATTAAGAAAACGGTGCTGGCATCTCCAAACTAATGTTATAACTTATAATCATGCTCTACTAATGATTAATACATTGGTAAGTTGGACTTGAAAACTCAATGATATATGATATTTAATATAAGCAGCACTACCATGTTTATGTGTTATATATAAGAAGAAATTTGTAATGTTGTCTCAACAGTTTCTATATACATGTTCCTGTACAAAAAAATGGGTGATATTCTATGTTAAAACTGAGCTAACCACTTACCGTGACACTGAATTGTTAAAATCTAGACAACCTAACTTCTAACTATATAGTAGAGATTTAGACAACAACAAACTGATAGAGCAACTTCCATCAGAAAAAGTCATCAAACGCCCCCTCCTTGTCATTTTCCCACTTCTCCGTTCCTGCAAAATACAACCATCGAGAGAAAAATAAACATATAATAATACTCTAAAAACAAAAGGAAACATATTTATGGAGTTTCATACTGCAATTTTACTTACCCCCCCAAAAAAATATAAAAAAAATCGTTGATACTAACCTGAAGTTTCAGGTGTTGAAAGATCTCGAACAATGAGCTGAAAAGCGCCAGAATTGCAGGAAGTAAAGTTTGGTGGAGTGGAAGCGGGAGCTGGGAAAGTGAAATCTGAGTCAGTTGAAGTGGTATCAGACGAGGCGGAAGAATCATCGTCCATGTCATGTTTAGCAACGAATCCCGAAGCTGAAGTTGAGTTGGATGAGGCACATAAAATCATTTTGAGCTCCGAAAATTGCCCAGACATGCTGTATATCATCCTGAAGCACACTAGATCATATCTAGTATTAGTGAAATGACACATGTGAACTTTTAATCTGAATAGGTGGAACTCATTTAACAATATAAATGTATCGACGCGAATTTATAAGTGTTGTTAAATTTCAAGAAAGAAATTTATTGTTTTCTCATGTTTTATTTTGAAAAGTAACAAGTTTACCATCATTTATCTCTTTGGTATAGCTCCTACAAAGATTTTACTGTTCAGACCACCACTTGCAAACTACTCACCTACATGTCACACATTTGTTTTTTTAGTGGCATTTGCAAGGGAAGAGGGCAGATCTTATATGAAAATAAATGTTTGTATGTACAAGTATATCTGCAGTTCAATTGTTAAATAGTTTGTAGTCATGTTGAAAAGCTCCTTCTTGTAGGCATACATGCATCACTTTGGCTGAAGTACGGATACATATATATAAACATACATAGTTCCACACACACGTGTGTGTGTGTGTGTGACAATATGTGTAAATGAAACATGGTTTCCAGGGATAAGCCTGCCTCATACCACATTTCTTCAAGACAGATTTATCAATTTAGAGAATCACAAATATCCTTATAAATGCCACATAATCAAAAAAATTGTGCTGGACATTCAACTTTCCAGTCCAAATATACAGTTTGCATAAAGATAATGCCGTAATGGAGTACAATATTATTGTTACCAATAGCTATGTGATTTTTCCACAAAAAATTAAGAGAAAACTTATGCAACCAATAAAGATCAGTTCAGGCAATCCTAAAGTGAAATTGCAGTAATATTATATGTGACACAAACATATGTCAGCCCATTAACATTAGAAGCGGGAGCTTGCAACTTAATCATGTAGTCCGTTTCTACGTCTAAATAAATATCAACTTTCAAAGGGAAATAGCTAAGAAAAATCAAGCAACATGTACGTTACTTTATAATAATTATGGTACCTGTTCAAGGATTCCTGAAGTTGATGAACTCTTCTCTCAGTTTCTTCTAACTTCTGACGCTTTGCCTCTTCTGATTCCAGAGATTCAACGTACTTCCTTTGGAAATCATCAGATCGTTTTCTTTCAAATTCTAACAAGTCCTATGAATTAGAATTGCACAAAATGCTGAATTTAGTAGCTCTAGCAAACAACGAGAGCGGGAGTGTTATGATACATGTCATCCAACTATTGTTACCTTCAATTTTTCCACTTGTGAAGTTAGAGCCTCAATCTTCTTTGTATCTTCAAATGGAGCCGGGGTTTCTTTAGTGATTGAGGATTCTTCTTCCGATGCTGTCCAATACCCCTCACATTCTTCATGAAGTGGACCATTTGTTTCACCAACCATGTTCTGCAACGTTTTCACGAACTGCTTCAACTTCGTTATTTCTTGGCACTTCGCCTCTTCCATGTCAGCCTGACACAAGAATTCTCAATCTTGGTAAAATCCAGGAGCACTAAAATGCATGATTAACTACCATTGCATTTCCCTCAAAAAAACTACCGTTGCATCTTTTGCTGAGTTAATAATGTTCACACAGTTTAGGGGAACATGATTCATAATGCATACATCGTTGAAGCAAACATAATGAACAAATGTGCAGTTGCTAGCAAATGCTGGTATTTATTTGCATGTTTGCACACATAATGATAATATATATACATATAATTGGACACATATATAAGTTATGGACATGTATATAAGCACCTCTACAAACATATTTACTTATTATTAAATTCACACAACAAGATATACGCATATACATATGTGAGTGTGCATATTATATTTATATATATATATATATATATATATATATATATATATATATATATATATATATATATATATGAGAGAGAGAGAGAGAGAGAGAGAGAGAGAGAGAGAGAGAGAGTTTATTTGTAGGGAAAGAAAAAGCATCAGAAAATTATTTACCCTCAGACGCCTTTCTTGCTTTAGCCGTAACGTCAGGTCTTCCACTCGCTTTTCAAGCTTATCCTTAGCTTCTTGAAGTGCACCCGTTTCTCGTGCAGCCTAAAGTTAATAAACATGTCCATTAAATATGTTCCTATACAATGATTTATCAAAAGATGAACACTACAAATAATGACTTTCTCTCATCCACTTTGAACTAAGACAATAGAACTTATATAATCCCCTTTATCCTAATAACCATAAGCAGTCAATGGATAAAAATATATTGCAACACTGTTTAGCCAACCTTAATGGCAAAACATAAATCCACTTGCATTCTGGGCAATTAATTAGGCACTATTCGAATGAGGACAGCATTAAAGTACAATTTGGCACTAAAATGAAAATGTTAGGCTGATAATTCGTCGATTCATAATAAATATTTTTCCAACAGTGTAAGAACAGAGAGGCCTACCATTTTCAGTTTCCGAAGCTCTCTCCTAGCAATCATTCCCCTCCATCCACACTGGATCACAATTGTTGCATTTCTAATTTTCTTGTAGTGTGAAAAGGCCATATGACCACGCCAGTGGGCCTGAAAATAATTGTTTCTTTGTTTAACGCATATCATCAATTGGCTCGAAATTCCGCGGAAAAAATTTTTAAAATCACCTGTATAACAGTTGCTGACTTGCTTCGTTTCCTATATTTATACTTATTGTGAGCAGCCATTGCTCTCATGCCTGATTGCAGTACAATAACCGAGTATTTGAGTCTACTGTAGCTTTTTCTGCTTATGTGCCCTCTCACATTTGTCTGGATTTTAAGAGACGCCGACTCCCTTTTCAAATAATTGTAAAATCTGGAAGCAAGCACTCCTAGAAGCCAAACATCAACTTTGTTATATTTACTAGCATGAACGAGGTGGACTAAAATGTTTGGAGAAGTAAAAGATAATCAATGAACCTCTGGCTATAGATTGAATACAAACTGATGCCCTATACACTGCAACAAAGTGCTTCAGATCATTATGACTTCTAAATTTTGCTTGTATCGTCTTTGCTGCACCACTAAGTTTTACTGCTCTTTGGGAATCTAAATCTGCCATCTGACCAGATCTCAGGAAGAGCTTCGTTTTTCCTATCTGCGATCAAACAGAAGCTACAGAATAAAACACAAAAGGATAAGAAATGAAAAGGTATATCCATAAATAGACTCGGCATCAAATAATAAACGACACAAACATCAAGTAGATATTTCTAATACATTCATAAGCAAGGAAATGCAAATCAACTATTCTAGTTTTACGGCTCAAGCCAATGAGCAGAATACTGATACACACTACTTAATAAGACATAAACATCAAGATATGCTATGACTGAAACATTAAGTTTAGTATACATCATAAATTGCTAAATTGCTGATATCTACAAAACTAGACAATTTGTTTTCATATGTGAATGGAAGAGGAAATAGAAACCCAGGAAAAAATAAAAGAAAAAACACAATTTTGTTTTTGGTATATTTTGGTTCTCACATTTAAGAACAATGAGTATTGAGGATGAGATGACATTCACATTACCTGAGCCCCAGCAAGGCCGAGCTTGTCCACAATCTTTTTGCATGCAACCATTTCGTCATTACTTCTCATTGTTATAATGCAGAGAAAAGCGTTAGTTCATCGGATTATTAAGAAAGAATCATAAGAATATCAAACACAAACACTTACTTTTCTTCCAAGATTTCTGGAGCAAGAAGTCCAAACCGATGAAGAAATTCAGAAAATGTCTTATGAGTAGGGTAGCCGGAACAGCTAATTCTAATTGCCTCTAATACACCCTGACAATGGACAAAAAAGATAATTACATTTAGAGTAATTTTCACAATTAATGATTCTGAAAGAATCTAATAGTTACAAATATACTCACACCACAACGAAGTTGCTGCATGATACTGGCATTTTCAAAAATAGTAGGCTGGAAATGATTATTAGGTTTCACGCATCTAATGTAGTGGGGTTCTGTAGAATTCAGCGTCTCCATCAATTGTTGTAGTTGTTGCTGCACCAAATTAATGAAAAAATCAGCTTCAACCTTCTTTACAGAAGGACCAATAATTTTATTGGTTAGTATTCAAAAATTTTAAATGTATATATTAAAGTTAGTTTGTTAAAATATATAAGAACTGTCCACTGAAAAAAAAGAACCTTAGATAAATAGAATTAACTTATCCAAGTTAAATGATCGAGAGACTCAATGCCACTATTTCAGAAGCTCAATCATTAGATACCTTACTAAAACATTTCTCGAAATCAAATGTGTCAGAACAAAAGGGACAAAAAAAGAAAAATACCTTGAAGCGAGAACCTATCGATGAGAACTTGGAAGATTTATTTGAAGATTTTGTTGTCTCTTCTGGGAGTGGAGGAAAGAGTGCTGCTACAAATGGGCATTGGGAAGCAGTTAATAGGTCTTGATGTTCGGCAACAACGTAATCTTTGTTTTTATCCAAAAACTGATCGGATTGGTATTGAACCTAGAAGGAAGGAAAAATATAATGAAAATGTTCGTCTCACTAATCACAAAACTGCACATTTAATAAATAACAAATAAGATTCAGATATTACCTCTCCAGCATAATGAGATATTGTAAAGTCGGTACGTGCCAATTTTGGTTTAATGAAACGCTTGTGGTTTTTAAATGTTTGATAAAGCTTTTCTGAAAATGTCTCATGTGTTGACTTGGGGAACATACTGGGAACAGAAAAAAACAAATTAGTTGCAAATTAAAAACGATAAAAATATAAACAACTATCCTTTGCAAGCTACCTACAGGCAGACAAGCATTACCCTACCAGGCCTCATCAAGAAGAGCAATGATTCCTCCAGGTTTCTGCAAAGCCCAGTCAAAAGCAATTGTGTAAAGAAATTACTTTAACACACACTAAAGTAGAAGTTGGAATTTATAAAAAAATATAGAAAGATGTTTGGAAGCTTGATAAAGTTTATGCATATCAAGAATTATCAACAAAGAATATATTGTGCTCTTAAGAAAATATCAGATTGAGCATCTGAGCTTAAGTTAAATAACACTTGGACATGTGTACAACCGACAACTAGTTTTGTCTGCAATGTTTCCACTAAAATATATAATCAAATAGATATGATATACAATCTACAGATTTTATAGGCTTTGAGAGGCTTATTAACAACTAAATTTAGCCCAGTGAATAGCAGTGTATAATCATATAGAGAACCTTTTCAATAAGATCCAGGACATCTTGGTTATCAACAAATTCTATGTAGCTCCAGTCAATCTCCTCTTTTATATATTCTTCCTGCTCCGTCTTGAAAACATGCTGAACAAAGAACATACAACATTTCAGTATTTTGTTGACCATAGAATTTACAATCTACTACCGAACATGTCAAAGTGAGTACCTGATTAAAATGTTGCTGCAGCTTTTCATTAGTAAAATTAATGCAGAACTGTTCAAAACTACAAGTATAATATATAGTTAGGCTGAGCACCTAAAAAGAGTTGGTATATAATCAACTTCCAAATATTATCATCCAATATTTACCTGTTAGTTTTAAAACTTTCAAAACCGTATATATCAAGAACTCCAATTAGACTTTTTGAGTTTGGATCTTGCCCTATGGTGAAATTTATTTTGTCTACCAACCTGCAGATTTTGCAAACCTTGCGTCAAAATGACTAAAACATAGAGCAAACAGTTACCAGATTTTAAAAAATGCAAGTAAAAAACGCCACCGATACACACTAGCATTATACCAGTCAAACAAGCGTGAATATATCGTCTTAGCTAACCCATCCCTGCTTACTAGTGCACCATCAGGATCAAGACTTCTTTTGATAACTTCTTCTGGAGTGACCATCACACGCCTCAATAATGCATCTTCCAGTGCATTAGGATCACACCTTTTATTGAAAAAAGAAAACGAAAAGATAGACTCAAAAACTAATACACTCGTGAGAGACAAGAGTATAACAAGTATAAGTACTCCAATCATACATGAGAAGCTCGGCTGCAGTCTGAAGATGGAACTTTGATACATCATTCTCGAGAACTGAGGAATCAATATCCTCCCCTTTAGTAAATGTAACATTACCTAGGTGGAGAATAGCTGCAACTACTCTGAAGATTGCATCCTAAAGATAAGTAGGAGATATTTTAGTTACCTACAGAAACAGAGTAGATGGTACTAATACTAATCTAATGTTTCTGTACCTGCTCATTTTGACTGATTCCAACAACATCCATCGCCTTCCTTGTTGCCAAATAATCGTGAGCATCACTTACACCAACTAGCTCGTAGCAATTAGATTGATTAAGATAGTGAAATGTATTTGGATGTCCCAGTTTATACTTCTCAATTTCCTGATAAGATGTCAAAATATTCGGGAATATGATTTCTTATGAGAGGTAAACTATATAAAGGAAGATAGTGGGGAAGTAGACTACCTCTTGTGGCGCTGCACATAGAAGGTAAAAACAGTGATAATTGCGTTCGGGATCTGATATTTGGCAGACACGAGATCTTTCCAGAAGATATGTTCTAATAGCTGCTCCTGATATTCTTCCATGCTTGTCAAACTGAAGTTCAACAAATTTACCAAATCGGCTGCATATGATAAATTAGTTAACAATTTAAAATTTACTGCTAATAGTTTTTATCGTTGCAAAAGTTTTACATCAGGGTTTAAGCAAGGTCTGACCTTGAATTGTTATTTCTGACAGTTTTTGCATTCCCAAATGCTTCAAGAACTGGATTTGACTGTAGACAACCACTCAGTAAGATTATCAGCGTAACAGCAAATATAATGATAAGTGTATAAGTAATACATCTAGATTTCCTTTTTAAGTGGTTAACACAACTTCAATGAATGAAACTACAAGTAGAAACTTAGAAGCATCAATCTTAAACTCCACTTGTGCTCAAAATTGTTTTGCATGTAATGAAGTCTTCTCTTAATTTACAATAGTACAGAGTTTCTGCAATTTCTATTTACAAATTTTAAGGAAGGTATTTCTGAAGTTTACATGTTTGTTTTTAAAGCTTCATAAGTATAAATACAATCAACAAAATATTCTACCTTATTGGACTTTCTATGTATAAAACAATAACTACCATCGTTTAACAAAACAAAGTCCAAACCCTTTTTATTTCACTCATTTTCTGAAATTGTTTTCTGAAGATATTTGACAAGCATCCATATTTCCAAAGCCTACATCTTAACAGTCAACCATATTTTCATAGCATAAACTACTTTTCAAAGAAGCCTACACCTTATTTTTGGAAAGATGAATTCTCGGAAAAATAAATTCCAAATCAACCTGCGAATTCAACTAGTCAAACTTAGCTACTCACAAACACAAAACTTGAGCACACACTACAAGAGAAACTTTTCAGAACATTGCCAAAAAATACTTTTCATGGTGATAAGATAAAACTGACGCCCTAAAACAAAAAATTATACGACAAATTTTACCTCAAGAACTTGTTGTTCAACTGTTCTCCCTTCAGCTCCGTTACGACCACCCAAATAGGCAAGATATTGCATAAGCATCTTAGTAGTTTCAGTCTTACCAGCACCACTTTCTCCGCTTACCAATATTGAGTTACTTTTACCCTCATACCTCATCGCCCTAATTAAAAAGAAAAAGACTAAGACATTACTGGAAGTATCCTTTATGAAAAAATCCTGAGGAGAACCCAAGTCTAGCACATTATCACCTGAAAGCAACGTCTGCAATGGCAAAAACATGAGGATTCAATTTTCCAAGTGGTGCTCCTTTGTATTGTTCCATCATATGGGCATCATACAAGTCTGGAAGTCTTTGAAATGGATTGATTGCAATAAGAATTCCCCCACTGTAAGTCTGCAATAATAATTAATATCAGAGCAGGATATAATAATATTATGATGAAGATAGATGTCTATAGACTAAACAAACTGCAAGCATCATGATTTGTTGTTTCCTCTTGCTAGAACAAACAGAAACTAAAATATAAATATTATCTTACATAGATCTTATTGAGCTGGTATCTTCTTGCCAAGTTATGCAGAACTCCGGGTTCATGCAGATAGGATAGTTTGGTCATGTCATCAACTCCGCCATCAGGTGTATCCTCGTCTTTAGGGTATACTTTGGATATATTAGCAACAACCTTGATAATTCAAAGACAAAGTGAATAATATGAAGTGTCACAAACCAACTAAACTTTTAACAATTAACAAGCTTCCCTGAAAAATGAATTCATACTACCATAGGTTTTCTATAACCTTGATATATTACTATTCCAAGAAAATAATTGTTAATAAGAAGAAAGGTTTATGTATTTCTCTAAACTAAGAAAAAGCATAAAATTAATTTTTTCTCTTATCCATTTCAATACAAATGAAAACCTGGAGATAGCGAGATATTATGAACCTAGTTTCAGATAAAAGTCCATTACACAGTACAACAGTTACCAAATATGCATTTCAACTATTACAATGATAAGAGCAAACAACGATATCTCAGGGAATATACAAATGTGATAGCCAGTAAATGAAAAAATTGACATATGAATAAAGACGAAAAAAAAGATATCACTCTTCAAGCAACATGCAGTTACCACAAAACAAATGGTCAAGAAGTATGTCAGATGAAAGTTTTCAATATCTTAGCCCGTCGAAATATAGATTGTTTCTATTTCCAAGCTCAGAGCATAAAGTAACATAGCACTCAGCAGTAGGCACTTTATTATATAGAAAAACGAAGGTGAATTCATTTATTTTATCAAGCCCTTCAATCTACAAATAGTACTTTACCGTCTTCTCATCGGATATTTGAACCTCAACTTCGTCTCCTTTAACATTAATCACTTGCCCATCAATCCAAGCAATGTCTGGGTCTTCAACCCAAACATGAGAACCTGCAATGATATTGACTGGGTTGCCCTGTATTCAAAATCATTAGATTTTTTCAGAAATATAACTTGAAGAAAAGCAATGTTTATAATATATTGAATCTAAGTGCAATTCTTCTACAGAAAACAAAATCATAGTTCAACTTTGAGAAACTTTACTGAATAGTGATTGTAAGTCCACACCAAAAATAGCCAAGTAACATCAAATTATAAGTTCATTTCACTTCCAGGATTACTGTTTAAAGACTAATTTATTTATTTATTTTTTTTTTATCTACATATATCCAAATTCACATGCTAAAATAATATTTTTTTAGAAGCCACAACCTGAACCTAACCAATAGAATTTAAGTATTAACCCCTACAAAATCAAACACATTACAATATTCTACAATCCCTAAACAGAATTCAAGAATTAGCAAATCTAAATACTCAAAATTGCAGCAAAAGTCCCTAAAAATCTCATAAACTCCTTACAAAAATTAACAAGGTAAAAAAATTATCAAAATTAAAGTTGGCAAAAATATAGTTCATGTACAAATACCATCTCGGTTCAACAAATAGAAGGCCTCGACTCCATCTGATCAAGGAGGAAGAAAAAAAAAGCCTCTTATTTTGGATTCACCAGACCCGATTGTTGATCCCCAATCTCGAACGCAATTTCCATTAATCCACACAACGAGGCACCTTCCTTCTCGTCAAAATGTTCTAACCCTAGAAATTTGAATTCCGCCGTAATGCCAGAGACGACGGAGGCAGGAAAAATTCCGGTGAATCGTACGGCTAGGGCGTGAGAGATTTGAGTTTTTGGGTTTTGATTCGTGAAAGGGGGTTGTTGTGCTGCTGCGGATTCAGGCTCGGTGCGAGGACTGGGAAATGGGGTTGTGTGGAAGAGCGGCATTGTTCTCTGTGAATCCTACTTTTTCGGAGCCGTTGAATGCTTTGTGTGGTTGAAATGCTATTTTTGGCGTGGTTGAAATGCTTTTTTTGGCGGGGTTGAAAATGAAAAGAAACAAGTACGACGCAATATAATTTCATTTCACTTGTAAATCAAAATTTCCTTTCATACCCCTGGTTGGTTTTAATTTTATTTATTTAAGGCTTGCATGTATACTACGTAGCAATTTCTAAAAAGTTTTTAGAACATGTTTAAAATGCAAAGTTTTAAATATTTTTGTTACTTCCCTAATTATTTACATGATTTAACGATCAATTGAAAATTAATAGTTGATAGTAATTTTTTTTAATATTTTTGTATACATAAAATATATAACAAGAGTAACTATAATTAAAACTTGTATTCGTTTATATAACATATTTATATTACACGTTTCCCTCAAGTTCTTGTATTCCCATTTTGGATACATGTCGTTTCCCCATATCTGTTTTCCCAATTCTATGTATCACCGTTTCCCTACCCGTGCGACATAGCCTATATAGAATTAATTTAAATTATATGGAATTGAATTACCTTCTTATATTAAACTTATTGTTAAATTTTGGTGTTAAATGTAATTTCCCTATAACATCTATAATTTAACAATAATTATAACTTGGTTTATAGATTTTTGTGGATAAAATTGTATTTTTCCTACTTAATCACTACTTACAAAATTAATCGCAAGAAGTATGACAACTACGAGTTATATTAGATAGTAATGTTTAATTGTTGTTTCGGTTTTTATAGTGGATTTAGTTAGTTTGAATTTTGTCATCGATCATATTAGTAATTTATATTATTTAATCAGTAGAACTTAACAACGGCAAAGTGGGTCATTAATCGGGACCAACAGATCAAGGATCAAGAAATTGTGACCCTTAATTAATCCTTCAAACACGATCTCATTTACATTTATGATTTGGCTTATATATATACATGTATCATGTGTGCAAACAAGTTGTTCCCGAAAGTGATGCCCTAGCGGTTGGTGCATGTGTCAATTGACCCAAGTTTAAATATTCTTGTCAATGGTCGTTAGGTCGAGCTTGTCATACATGGTTAGCCTAGTGTTGTTTACATCTTTAGGTATATTTTACAAACTATTATACAAGAGTGTAAGTTTACCTATTATATTACATCCATTCTTAGAATATTACTATTTCTTTGCATTGAACTAGTCATGAAATTGTGACATCATCATGCATGCTCATATTAACATTAAAATAATCCTTCTAAAAAAACCTCTAAAATATTCATATCACATGGTCATAGTAATGCAAAAGTTTTTTAAAATATGTAAGATAACAACTCAAAATGTATAATCATAATGTTTTGAAAACCGGATCGGTATCGACTCGGACAAGCTATTGGGTGGGACCGGTTCAATCAGGATCCAACCGGTATTTTATTTTTCATTTTATAATTATTTATACATAATTTTTATAGTTAATAAAGCATATTTTTCTTTCACGCACATTAAATCATTACTCATTTCAATTAAATCATAAATCAAACTTATTTTTCTTTAACACACACATATCACACTAAATCATTTCAAATATTATAGAAACTATGATAAAAAATGATATATCTTCCAATTTCAAAAAAATTACATTTTGATTTATTTTTTTATTTTTCCGACTAGGCAGTAAAAAGACGTTGTTTTTGTCATTTTATTTGTATATTTTTTTTAAGGAAAACATAATTTTGGACAAAAAAACTTAATTTTCACTTGGATTCTGATATTATGGTTCAACCGGTCAAATCGGACCGAACAAAACAATAGTTCGCAGTTTAATTAAGATGTTGATTAAAATTTGAATAAAGTTGTAAGTCAAAACTATTTATAATAATCTTTGAACAGTAAACCTATTTATAGCGAATTCCTAATTCTAAATCCGTAACAGAAAGAGATTCTGACACGTGTCAATCATCTGTACACTATGGCAACGACCAAACGGGCGCTCCTTTTTCTCAGTCCCCCCAAAACATAGATTTTCCACAGATTGACAATCACGAAAACCGCCATTGAAATTGATTGTCTGAAGCAGCGCAGCACCACCGACCTCATTTCCCTCTCTGTAAACACACCCTGCATAAGCAGCTGTACATATATGTATATAGTTCGTACGTATCGCTTCTTCTCTACACAGTCGGTGTTAAAATTCATCGTTTCCTTTAAATCAGGATCATAATCACAGTTGTCCGATCATTCGATTTTGTCCGATTAACTGATTTTGAGAGATGGCGCCGCCGCCGTCGGAGGAGGAGGAATTCGGAATCCAAACCCTAACCCTAACCCTAATCCCAGGCCTCCCGAACGATTTAGGAGCTCTGATCCTCGCATTCGTTCCTTACTCTCATCACTCCCGCCTCAAATCGACCTGCAAATCATGGAAACGTTTCTTCTCATCGAAAGCCCTAATTTCTCTCCGGCAGAATTACGTCATCGCCCCAAAACTTCTATGTATTTTCCCCCAAGACCCCTCAGTTTTCACTCCATATCTATTTGACCCCAAAAATCTATCGTGGTGCCCGCTCCCACCCATGCCCTGCAACCCCCACGCCTACGGCCTATCCAATTTCATCTCCGTTTCTGTGGGCCCCCACCTCTACGTCATCGGTGGGTCCCTCTTCGACACCCGGTCGTTCCCGCTCGACCGCCCCACCCCCTCCCCTTCCGCTTACCGTTTCGATTTCGCCACCTCATCGTGGGATTCACTGTCACCTATGATCACGCCGCGTGGCAGCTTCGCGTGCGCCGCCACGCCCGGTAATAAGATCGTGGTGGCCGGGGGTGGGTCCCGCCACACCATGTTCGGGGCGGCGGGGAGTAGGATGAGCTCGGCGGAGATGTACGATATAGGTAGGGACGAGTGGCTGCCGTTGGACGGCTTGCCTAGGTTTCGAGCTGGCTGCGTTGGCTTCTTTCTCGGGAGTGAGTTTTGGGTGATGGGAGGGTACGGTGAGTCTAGAACCGTTTCGGGTGTTTTCCCGGTGGACGAGTATTATAAGGATGCGGTGGCTATGGAGTTCAAGAATGGTGCCAAGTGGAGAGAGCTTGGAGATATGTGGGAGGAAGGGGAAAGAAGGCGGCTTGGCAAAATCGTTGTGGTTGAGGATGTGGGCCCCGATTCTCCTCGTATTTTCATGCTCGACGGGGGTGAAATATTCTGGTAAAATTTCGCAATTTGGTAATAATTATATTATGTGATCCAGCTTTAGTAGTTCCGAATAGTATGCTTCTTTGAGCATTACTATCGTTTTCTTGATTGTAGCATGTCTAGTGTGGTACAACTTTCTTTCTTGCCTACAAATTTTCGGTGGTTTGATTATTAGTGTGTTATATTTGTTACTTGTCAAACGATATGGAGTTCGAGTTATATATAGGTGTAGCTATCTTAATGTTCATGGCCCGATAATCCATCTCTAATGTTTATCTAGTGTTTCTTATAATATTTTTCCTAATGATTATGTAATGTATCTTTATTTCCTAAGGCCTCGTTTGGTTGCCAAGATAAAATTAAATAATCTAATGAAACCCGATTAAATTATTGGAACTTCGATGATCCAATAAAAAAACATGTCTAGAAGGCAAGATAAGCCATGATAACATAATATTTGCGGGTCGGCCCGGCGAGTTATAGGGGATACCAAACGTCAAACAAAGTCCTATTATTTAGTTAATCATGGCTAATCTTTCCAACCAAACGAGACCTAATAGTATTCTACTTTTGAGCACACACACTATCATTTTCTTGATTGGGGAGCGTGTCGAGTGTGGTAGAACTTTCTTTTACCTACACCTTTGCAGTGGTAGCTATATATGTGTGTAGCTATCTTAATGTTTGTTTTCGTTAGATGTTAACGGCATTGAAAATCACCAATCCGAAGCTTAGCATTTGGTGTTTATCTTGGTTTTTTTTTCTACAGTTTCTTAAACACATGTGTGTGTGTATATATATATGTATGTATGCAGGTATGATATGAGTTCAAATCGGTGGGCAAAGGAGACGTGTGTGCCAAGAAAGGCATCAGACGACGCGTCGGTAGGGTTTGTTGCATCGGACGGAGAGCTGCATTTGCTGACCCTCTTGAGTGAGACAGATGGCAGAGGATGGCGTCAGCGTAAAAGGTTGTCAACACTGTTAATACAGATATACGATCTTAGGAAGAGGGTTTGGAGGTCGGTTATTGCAAAGCCGCCTTTTCATCAGCCTCTCGATTTCAAAACAGCGGTAATGTGCACCATTCGACTCTAGAATTCAATTATTGCTTTGTGTGAATATGTGATGTGTATAGGTGTAACGCTCGCTGTTTTCCTCGAATTTGTAGAGTTTATGTTACCCCTTTGTGTTGATATAGTGTTGATCGATCGAAGAATACTGTTTGTGGCAGCCTGTATGTATATGTGTATATATATATTTAAACTTCTAATGTTACCTTTGTGAATTGTGTGATTATTGATCTTCTGCCTTGCTTGTCGGTTAATGGCTCTAGTGCTTTTAGTTAAGGATTTGTTGGAAGAGTTGATGACTGGAAATCGATAATCGTTTTTTCTTGACCCTCCTTTTTTTTCGTGTTGTGATCACGAGTTCATAGTCCTTTAGAATGGAGTTTTTGGGAGTAAGTTTGTTGTGAAATCCCTTGTCATCTCATTTGACTCAGAATCACTTGCATTTTTTCCAAAACTTTTGCTTTTAAAACAAGTTATTTTCTTTCCGATTTCTTGTTTTTTTCTATTTTTTTTTTTTTTTTTTTTTTTTGAATATGAATTGCAATTAGTTTTCGCTTCTCAAAAAATAAGTTCAAAGGTAACGAGTAGCCACGTACCAATAACCTCACCAAGATGAATAATATGTTTAACTTCCAGTATGCCTATTTGGTTCGATAAGAAATTTAAATTGTATATATTCTTGTCTAAGAAACTATGGTTATTCAGTTCAAACGAACATTCTGTTAAAAACTGTAACAAAATTCTCAGACACTACGAGTGAAATTGGAGCATCCGTCGATGAAAGTATCAGATCTGCTAAAATGATTATTTTATCGCTATCAAGAATGAATTAAATCATATAGTTCAATATAGCAAATCTGCTCTTACTTGCTTCTAGGGTATCAAGGTCGAAAAGATTGAAAAATAATAAGTCATTCACAACTACTAATGAAAAAATCTGATCTCCCCAAGTATGGATCAAAAGAAAAAAAATGCCGAAGTGAAAAATAAAAAACATTCCCGCAATCCGTGCGAGGGATTGCATGCAAACACAATCTCGTGTAGGGGTGTGAACGAGCCGAGCTTGAGTTGAGCTCGCCACTTTTGGCAGGCTCGAGCTCGAGCTCGTGTCCATTTTGTTGAGCTCGAGTTCAAGCTCATTTTGTTGTTGTTTTTTCTTTTCTTTTTTATAATTATTTTTTTAATTATTAAAAATTATTTTAAAAAAATTACAAAATAAAAAATAAATTGTAATTAAATATATTTTTTAATATTTATATTTTATGTATATTTATTTCTATAATAGTTTATATTATTATACATTATTTAAATAAAAAATAATATATAGACAAATTAATTAAAAAAAAGGCTCGCGAGTCGGTTCGTGAGTTCACGAACAACTAAACATTGACTCGAGTTCGGCTTGTCGGACAGCTCGAGCTCGAGTTCGAGCTTTTTCCGAGCCGGCTCATCGAGCCCACGAGTCGGCTCGACTCGTTTACCACCCATAATCTCGTGCTATCATCATTTTTTCGCATGGAGTTGTAAGAATGTTAAGGGCATCAGCTACAACATTAGCTTTCCCCTTCCCCTTGTGATATGTGATAGCACAGTCATAATCTTCGAGAAACTCCATCCACCTTCTCTGTCTCATATTGATGAGATCCTTTTGAGTAAATAAATATTTTAAACTCTGTGATCGGTAAAAAGCTCAAATCTCGTACCATAAAGGTAGTGTGTCCATTTGGCTAATGCCCATACAATGGCTCCTAATTCCAAATCATGAGTGGGATAAGTTTGCTCATGGAGTTTTAACATAAGCGATAACCTTTCCATTTTGCATTAATATCCCACCTAATCCTTGCTTCGAAGCATCAGTATAAACTTTATACCCTGATGCGCCTTCAGGTAATGCTAAACAAGTGTTGTAGTCGGCATTTTCTTCAATCCTTGAAAGCTGACTTCACACTTCTCATTCCACTCAAATTTGTCCCCATTTTGTGTTAATTTGGTTAAAGGCGTTGCTATTTTAGAGAAATTCTTGACAAACGTTCTATAATAGCCCGCATAACCCAAGAAGCTTCGAACTTCGGTAGCATTTTTTGGTCTTTTTCAGTTTACTACTGCTTTGATTTTTGAGGCATCAACCTTAATCCCATTTTTAGACACTAAATGCCGTCAAAATGAGACTTGGCTTAGCCAAAATTCGCATTTACTAAAGTTTTGCGTATAGTTTGTTTTCTTTGAAAGTCTCTAGCACAACCCTCAAATGTTGGTCATGCTTTATCTCAGATTTTGAGTACACCAGTATATCATCTAGAAAGTCACAACGAATTGATCCAACCAAGGTCGGAATACCCTATGCATCATATCCACAAATGGCATGACAACAAACTCAAAATGTCAATATCTTGAGTTGAATGTCGTCTTTGGAATATCTTTTTTTCGAATTTTTAATTGATAATACCCTTGCCTTAAATCTAATTTGAAATACAACCATGAACTTTGTAAGATATCAGATAAATCGTCAATATGGGGTAAAAAGGTATTTGTTCTTAATCGTGACACTATTTAATTAGGTCACGATAATCGATGCACATTCGGAGTGTTCCGTCCTTTGTCTTCACAAATAGTACAGGGGCTCGCCATGGTGATGCACTTGGCAAAATGAAACCCCTATCCAACAATTCTTGCAATTGTTTCTTTAATTCTTTAAGCTCAATTGGAGCCATCATGTCGGTGTCATAGACACCGGTGTTGCTCTTGGAAGCGTCTTAATCACAAATTCGATCTCTTTCTTTGGAGGTAATGAATCTAATTCTTTTGGAAATACTTCAGGAAAGTCTTGAACCACATGTATTTCTTCCAGTCTACTTCTTTCATGTGGTTTGTTGATTAAGTATGCCAAAAATCTTTATCCTCCCCCTTTCATAATTCTTCTACCTCTCGTAAATGATATTAGAGATATAGCTAATTTATCTCCTTTGAATGCTTCAACCTCTGATGCTTTATTCGTCCGAAGTTTGATTTTCTTTCCAAAGCAGTCGAATTGGGCATGATGCTTATACAACCAACCCAGCCCTAAAATGAGATCATAACCTCTGATTGGAAGTTCTATAAGATCTGCGAGGTATTCTTTACCTTCTAATTCGATAGAACAAACTCTACATACTATGTCAGTAAGTATGCTTGAGCCCATCGGAGTGCTTACCTCAAAATTATAAGGTAATTGTTCGTCTTCTAAAATTAAAGCATTTGCAAAAGAAGATGCGATAAATGAATGAGTTGCTCCGGTATCAAATAAATCTTACCACATTTACCAAGCAGACATACATTACCTTCTACAACAGCTGTTGGCTCGACAGTCTCGTCCATCTCAGCAAGTGCGTAAGCGCACATAGGGGTTTTAGGTTGGCTATGTTTCCCTATTGGAGCCTTTCCTTTTCGCCCTTGTGAAATAGGTAGGGGTCCCTGCCTCATTTGACAGTCACGTGCAATATGATCAGCACTTCCGCAAAGAATGCACAATCCATTCTTCCTTCGACAATCATTCTCCTCATGATTGGAGAGTCCGCAAAATCCACACTCATTTACATCGTTGGATGAGGGGGAGCGCTGCCCCGATTTGGCACTCGGTTACGATTGGCAAAAAAGCCTTGACCTGTTCTCGGCTTTGGACCTGAAAGGGAATCGACTTGGGTTTCCTTTGAAGCTTGTAAATTTAGTTATTTTCACTCGTTCTTCGAATTGAATCAACTGTCGCATTTCCGACTCGACCTGCATCGCCTTATTAATCGTAGCGCTATAATTTGTTGCATCCTATGAAATTATAGCCCATCAAAGTTCTAATTTAGTCCTTTCACAAACTTGCTACTTTGCGAGTTTCGTCGTTCATATAATGTAGAGCATAGCGAATAACATAGTTGAAACGAGCTTTATACTGGGACACCGCCATTGTACCTTGAGTAAATTTCATAAAGTCTCTTTCTCTAGCATTTTTCACTATTTGTTGTATAAACTTCTCATTAAATTCATGGACGAAATTAGCCCAAGTTCGAGCATTGTTATTTTGAGCCCACTTCTGATTCACTACACGCCACCAATGACGTGCAGTTTCTTCGAGTTGGAAAGTTGCATAACTAACCTTTTAAGAGTCAGAGTAGTGTGTGACCTCAAAAATCTTTTCCATCTCATTAAGCCAATTTTCGCCTTGCGATCATGGGGTTCGCCTAGGAATTTCGGTGGTCGAGATCTTAGAAACCTCTCAAACCTTTGGTCATCCATTGGTATGGCATGTTCCGCAAGTGGTACTCCCGTCTGTGGGGGTTGCTGACATAATTGCATAAATTGTTGCCACAGAGATAACATCGATTGTACTTCTGGAGTTGCTGCTTCTCGAGGAACTTGTGGTGTTTATGTTGCTTCCTGAGTTGTAGTATTATTTGGCTCCATCATTGTTTCATCGTCTTCAATAATATTTGATGAACTTGGGTGGTGATTTGGGGATGATGCAAGTGAACAAGCTTGAGTGTGGTTTTCAGGAAGTTTTCCGAGAGAAGACATTTTGAGTCAGGGTATACCTATGAATTCTTTATTAGGGCTAGCAATGTTAATGTCAATAATGCAAGTATGTTAACTTATCATTAATCAACTATCGAAGTATGAATACATAGCATAACCAAGAAGAAAAACTTATTAAATAATAATTATTATATATACATATTGAAACATAAGCTGGATTTACAAAAGTCAACGGATTTACTATGCATCAGTTCCTACTATCTATGTCATATCGAACAAATGACCCTATATCGGGGCGAGTGACTATAGCTATACATTGCAAAAGTGACTATTCCCAAATATATGCTATATAGCTATTCTTACTACGCAAAACGGAACACGGTATGTGTATGTACTAGGCAAAATAGTCGGTCTCAGATGTAAAAATTGGGACGGCTTATCAAAAGACTCCGCGACCTACCTCAATCGCCGTCGGAGTTGAAAGATGTGACATCAGATCTAGGTTCATCGTCGTATGCATTACCTCCTAATAGGTGGATCAGGTCTACATTCCCATTCGTCATTGAATACTATGTCATTCATAATGTCAAATACTTTATCCACCTCGACTTATATTTCAGGCATAAAACCATCGGCGTCCTCGTGAACCAAAAGCAAATTCGGATTCTCTTATACGGCTTCCTCTGGTTCTGCCTCCATGATCTGTTCAACCGCCTCTCATAAATCCTCGTATATTCCAGCTACAGGGACCATTGGATCATCCTCCGGATCTTCCTCGGGATCCTCCTCAGGGTCTTCTTCTGAATCCTCCTTAGGATCTTTTTCCGGATCTTCTTTCAAGATCTTCCTCAGGGCCTTCTTTCGGATCCTCCTCAGGATCTTCCTCAGGGTCTTCCTCGGAATTTACCTTGTGTGGTACGTGTGGTGAACTATCCACAACAATGTGGATATTGTCATCTTGTACACCTACATTTTCTCCCTCAGGCCCAACTTCCTGTATATTTACGCCAGCATCATGCACCGTATTTCCTTCAGCCTCATTGGGGGCAGCCGGAGCCTCTTGGGCAACTCTAGAGGGTCCAACTCTTAGGTACTTCGGGATTCCTAGTACATAATTAATGACCACCGTCTTATTAATAAAGACCGAATCCTCACAAAATTGCGCTATATTACTCATTCGCTGGTGATAATTGTCTTGCAATTTTTATAATTGATTTGCCAACCACTGATTTTCATTTATATAATAAGCCATCATGCTTCATTAGGTATTATTGTCTTCATTAATTAATTGTTGCAAATAATTAAAATGATTGTCTTGGATCGCCATTTGCATTGGAGGTGATCCACGTGCTGATATAGATCAGCAACTATTTGATCAACTCTGGGATTATTATCTTTCAAACAATTTTCATCGGCCATCATATAACCATATCATTACCAATTACGCTAAGCCGGATACATTTTAATTTACTAATTAATAATACTACCTAATGATAGCCAAAGATACTCATGAGTATATACTGAACGTAACGCATACCGTCGTTTACATAGAATCGGGTAAAACTACATCTTCCAAAAATGCATCTAGACTTGCTAAGTTTGAAATGTTGGAGAGCCTAAACCCTAGGTTCTGATACCACCTGTGACACCCACTCCCCCCCCCCCCCCCCCCCCCCCCCCCCATGTGAAGCGCTTATCAAACTATTATATTGAAGGAACCTGTCTATTTTTTATTTATTTTTTGAATTCTAGTCAATCAGTAACTCAGAAAAATACGTACGATTTATTTATCAACAACCTTACGTATAGCAAGGTATAGTACAAAGTTCCTAACTGTTGTAACAGTTATGTCTATCTTAGAATATTACAATACTAATAATACGAATAAGCGTAAACGCTGATATTTATAATACATGCATCGATTATTGAGAACTTAATTCCAGCCACTATTTTACATATTTAACAAGGTAACTATTTGGACGGGAAATCCTCTGATTCATTCAAGCCTACACCTATGCCTGAGAATATGACATAATAAAGTAGAATGATAAGTCATATGAACTGCCAGAATTTTACAGATTGAACCGACTTTGTTTCTCGGTACAAAAAGCTTATGAGGCTCAATAAAATGGAACAAGCTTTAGCATATAATTAACTTGCCCCAGGCAATCTATGATGTTTGAGAAGAAACGATCGTAAAATTCAAATTCAAAAGCTCTCAAATTGTGTTTCGAAAATCAGAGTAACAACAAGTTTTATTTTCAAAAAATCCCTTTTTGAAGCTACAATTGAGTCAAAAACCAATTTCATAAATGGTTCTAAAATTGGGGTAAATTATTAATTCATACAGTATTCATTCTATCCTACAACTTTTATGAAGAATTGGAATTGAAATTCGAAGTCAAACTACCTCAAATCGGGTTATGAAATTAGAAGGATGCTTAATATCTTGACAAAATCGAATAACCATCACCAAATCAAACGGATATAAATCTCTGCCAAATGAAAGATTCAACAGAGGCTGTCTATTGTTATACTCCTAGGGGTGGTAAACGAGTCGAACCGACTCGTGAGCTCGATAAGCCGGTACGAAAAAAGTTCGGACTCGGACTCAAGTTTTTCGAGCTCAAGCTCGAGCTCGAGCCAGTTTTTAGTTGTTCATGAGCTCACGAGCTGGCTCGCGAGCCTTATTTATTATTTATTATTTTTTTTAATTATTTTTTTTATATATTATTTTTTATTTAAATAATGTATAATAATATAAAATATTATAAAAATAAATATAAATAAAATATAAATATTAATATATATATATATATATATATATACAATTTCTTGTTTATATTGTAATTTTTTCAAATAATTTTTAATAATAATATAATAAATAATTAAAAAATATATTTAAAAAAATGAGCTTAGGCTCGAGCTCGAGCTCGAACTCGACAAAATGGCACGAGCCCAAGCTCAAGCAAAAAAAGAACGAACTCCACGAGTTCGAACTTGACAAAATAGACTCGAGCTCGAGCTCGAGCATGTCAAAAGAGGCGAGCTCGGCTCGTTCACACCCCTATATACTCCACTTGCTGGAACTCCGCCGGAAAACCCGTCAAGTCACCATCTTGTCTCCGTCGATTGAACCCTAGCTCCTTGTTACTTCTTGATTTCTTTCTACAGGTTTTGATACTCGATCTCTTGGAAGTCTTGGTGTTTTTTTAGTGGGAGAGGAGGTGTAGTGATGATTCAGTGATAGAGGATGTGTAGTTTATATGCTGATTAAGAACGAAAGTGATGAAGAAATTGAGACGAGACGATGAGGCTTATATCAAAGTAGGAAGAACGTCTGATGACTCTAGACACGTGTCTCGATCTCCAATTCCTTAAGGGCTCTTTTGGTTTGATGTATGGGATAGATAATTTTTATGGGATTATATAATATTACATTGTTCATGATTATAAAGTAGCCAAAAAATCGAGTTTGCTATGTAGGATTACTTACTATGGATAACTTCAAGATGACATTTGGTTTGCATGATTAGGAGGGATAGTACCTGAAATGACAAGATTGTCCTTACCATATATGTAGTGTTGGCATTCTACTCAATTTCATTTTATTCAGATATCCTTATATTGAAATTGAAAGAGCAAAACTCACGTAATCTTCAAAATATGTTGGAAACTAACACTAAATTTCACTATGCAATTGCATATAATTTTTTTTTTTAAATAAACACTGAACAAACTAAATTCGTTTAATATAATGAATAAACTAATTAATTATTATCAAGTTTTTGCCTCTGGAATAAACAAAATGAAAATGGCCACAAATTCATCCAAACTGGAGAGAGAGAAAGAGAGAATAATTCAATTAGTAAAATTCAGTCCACATCATGCTAGTATTTATCAACACTATTACATGTTTAGATCACATATGTGCTCCACTCCTAGAATCATAAAAAAAAATATTAATGTAGTAGCCACATAAGATAAGATTGTGAGAAACTCCACAACATTAACAGTGTAATATTTCTTACCGTGAAACTTATGGGGCATAGTGATACTTGAGATACTAGACAATGGCATCACTACCAAATCATCCACCACCATGTAAGTGACAACCCACGTCACAAATCCAACATCGCCACATAAGACAAATTTGTCGTCGTATTTCGATCGTAATTTGAACAATGCTTTTGTATCTTCAAAAACATATCCCTAACAATTGCCGCAACTGTAGAATTTTCTTGCAGTGGATTCAATACCACTGAGAGACAACAGGGGAACAAAAGAATTATGGATTGGAGGTTTCAAGAGGGTGTCCTTAATCTTGATTGGTCGTATATAAGATTCATTTAGATTCTCTGTGTTTTCGTACAGGTTTGCTTGAGCTGCTTGAGCTGATGATTTATTGCTTTTTGAACATGTTGATGATACCAACAGGCAAAGACAATATATGAAAAAGAACATCGACGAAATCTTTTTCGGCTTACACGAAGAGGACCTTTTTCCCTTGGGTGTCTATCAAGAGCTTCAGGCCCACCATGGATTATGCCATGGTATCGAGATATGGAGATAATATTGAGAGGTAAATACCTCTCAATTGCAGACAATTTCATATTTCTTCACCCATTCCTAGAGATGAGCGGCAACACTAATAATTCAAGAAATTATGTGTTTTTTAGAAGTTGTTAACAGACTCACTCGAGATTGAATTCTCCTTCGAGCTGCATGAAATGAAAATCAAACACAATCCTGTAAGAATTAAATTTCCCACATTCCAAACAAGATTACGAAGTAAAACCAAAAGATGAAAATATGTTCTCTTTCAGATCTCACTAACAGATTCTAAAAGGGACAAATAGATTATGAAATAACAAACCAAAAGATAAAGGAACCCCTTTTAGCTGCAACCAATCAACCAAAAGGAAAAGAAAAAGAAAATGAAGAATCGATCCCACCTTCGCAATAAATTAGTGAAACTACAGATTACACATCTAATTAAGATAATTTTGCAAAGTGAATTGGAAATCTTAAGAATTGAATTGAAAATCTTGAAAAATTAATTGAACGTACCTGGGCTAATTCTCCCAATCGATCCTTCAATAATCTCATTGAAAGAAGAATTAAAGAAAAAAAATTAACTATAATTTTTAGATATTTGAAGGTCTAGCTGTCGTCGGTTTGAAGGGTTTTGTTGTTGTCGTACCAAAGAAACGAAGACCATCGACGAAGATGAAGATTTGGAAGAAAAAAAAAAAAGAAAAAAATAGCAACAGATGGAGCTGATGTCACGCGAGAAAGAAAAATGGAAAATGGGCTTTTGAAAGATAGAGACATAAATTTGTACTATGGGCTTTTGGTCATTTCCTCTTTTAGCTATTTGACTGATTACACAATCCCACCTCATGAGATGGGATAATTTATCATGCATTTTCGTGATTGGGTACCGAGCTCGGAATCTGTGCCGGGCTTATATCCAACAAACCAAACGTTAAGGGTGATTATATTGTCTATCAGCCCTTATCCGAGAAACCAAAAGGGGCCTAAGAAATCAAACTCCCATTCTCAGTTATCCAATTTAAACAAGCCCACGTCATATTTTTTATTTCCAAGTTTTCTAATATTATTATTATTTATCCTTATTCCTCAATTTTATCTATTAATAACACGTCAGCCACCTAAATCTCACTATATTACTTTCATTAATGAATAAGCTTTAATAATACATATGTATTAATTAGCATAAATACATAATAAAATTTAAGGGATGATACATAGCTTAAGGCGAGATGAAGAGGGACGATCTAAGGATTGTTCTTACGACATGATCGGGCATCTTCTCCTCCATAAGTTGACGACACATGGACGACAAAGAGAGATAAATTATCTGACCATGGATTTTTAAGAGGGGAATCACACATTACAAGTCTAAGGAATTCAAAATTAGGACTAGGTGACCCATGGGGGATGGATCGAATATGGACCATCGGTTCGTAAAGCAAAGCAGATCGGATGCATGTGACATTAATGACAGGAGACAACGTGCGTGACGGACACAACAGTAGAGAAGAATGTCTCCATCATAATGATTTACTGTATAACTTCGCGTGGTACCAAGGAGAACGGAGAAACCAATTCGCTCAAATTTCTTTATTCTCTAGCGAACCGCTTTGCTAGACTCGCTAGAGAATAGAGGGGAGTAGATGATAGGGAACAAATCGGCACCTTTGTGCCGAACTCCCCATATGTAGAACTAGTGAGCCTTGGCCCAACGAATGATACAAGTTGAGCTCAAAACCGAGGTGATCCATTTACCTTATGGGTCAAATTCTAACAAGCAAAGGGAACCGAAATGAGCCAAGACATTCGCCAAAGAGAGAATGCAGAAATAAAAAAGGTCAGAGAGTTCACCCAACTGAAAGACCATTAGCACACACATCAACTCACAAGATATATCAGTTCGCAAGATAGGAAACGAAGTAGGTGGCGAGCTCAAAGGCAAGCATTATGTGAGGAAGATTCGAGTATATTTTCAATAAACGAAAAGTGTACAAGTCAAGATCGATGATTGATGTAAATTAAGTGACGGATAAAATGTCCTAGATTAGGAAACAACCATATATGGTTCTTTCTACATATAAACAAATGTAAAGAAATTTATTAGGGTTATGCACACACGATCAGTTAAAGATCATATACTTTCTCGTGAACTCTCTCCATTTTCTACAACATATCCATCGTCTTGTCCATCCTCGTCGACCTTAAATCTGGCGATATATGAATTTTTCCGGCAATCGAGTGAGTAGGGATGGAAAATAATTCCTTAGAATGTTATTAGGTGAAGTCCTATTTCTAGTGACCAAACCCCATGAAAAGAAAAGATGAATGATGAAACCCGGAATCAAATGACGTAGAGTGGACTTTAGTCAACGCCGCGGAATTCATAATATTTACACATTCCTATTTACCAATTCCGTTTAGCGGTCGAACAAACACATCACACACAACATTTGCGAACTGCGACCAAGATTTTCAAAACAAATTCAAAGGTCAACAGGGCATAAAAAAGTCAACGTTTTCCTTCTCTACACGTTTGGTGTCATCCCCATTGAGACACAAACGAAAGACAACCTTATATTTGAATTTATTTGATTAATTTATTTTCCTTTCTTATCTGCCGGTCTATTTATTTCAGAGATATAAATAGATATTGATCAATCAGCCTATGTTTTTATATTTATTTATTTTCAAAATATTGAAATAAAAACCTAAGACCAAACGTGGCTCTCAAATTTTATCTTTACCTAATCCACACGGTATCGTGGTACCGTATTTACCAGTTCGTTTATGGCCCTAAATCAGACGTTTAATTTTATTTCATTAATTCAAGTTTATATATATACATTCTGAATTAGTATATCCTTTTTCACTCATAAAATTATCATGCAGTTACCATATATATATATATATATATATATATATATATATATACTAAAGATCATCTTTAACCCCGTTATGGGTTTGAAATGCTATTTATTTATTTATTTTTGAGAAAAAAAATATGCCAAAAGTTAGATTTTTTTTTTCATTTTGTAAACCAAAAATTGCGCTCCAATGAAAGAGCGTTGTTTGTTTGGTTGGCTTTTTTTTTTTTTTTTTTTTTCTTTTTGAGTAAATTTAAGTTTATTACAAAGGAAAGTAGATGAGGGGGACTCAAACTCTATTGGGAAATACAATACAATGCCTATTAGAAATACAATATATATGCATTCAACTATTCACGAGAAGTACTTAAAGAAATATTATTAAAATAATAGATGATTAAGTATGACAAAAGTAAAACGTTAAAATGATAAACGATAAAAAATAATAAATTATTATAAAATTATGTAAAATCACTATTGGAATGAATGTACAATTTACTTTGCATCAAAAAAAAAAAAAAAAACGTACAATTTACTTTAAATTAACATAATCTATTTTAATATTAATGTAATTCACTAAAATATATATTATCCTGCAATGAATTAACGTAATCCACTATAAAAAAAGAAACAAGAAAACGTAATCCACTATTCCTGAACACTAGATCGTTTTCCATCTTCCATGGCCACAGACGCCTCACAAAAATTCAAGAAACCAAAGCTCGTCCTCGTGCCGAATTTATGTAAGATAGAGGAAGAGGAAATTAAACAAAATCGTACATCATTTCGCAGTTCCTAGTATTTTCAATTTTACCATAACATTATAAGAAAATCAAACAAAATTATTGTTCATAAAAAATAAAAAACATTCTCAATACAAAATCAATGAAGTATAAATATGAGTTCATCGAACTCATGAAATATCAAGATCCATAATTTGAGCGTAATTTTAACGAGGAGGCACTTGAGGGCGACTTCGGTGCGGCGGAGACGATCAGCGGTAGGTCTCGCCGAGAAGGAGAAAGATAGAAAGGGTGTGGCCGTCTGACGAGGCAGCAAGGGTGTGAGTGGAGGCGTGGGTTGTGAAGAGAATGGAGAGATGAGAAGAGAAATGAGAAAAAAAATAGTTACTACGACTAACAACTAGATTAAAAAAATGAGAAAAGGTATTATAGTGAATTGTGGTTTTTTTTTTAATTAAAAAATAATTTGGATTTATCCTAAAAAAAAAATATATATATATATATATATATATATATATATATATATATATCTATATATATATATATATATATA
>NW_012195002.1:58998-165287 GCF_000504015.1 Erythranthe guttata | reverse complement strand
ATATATATATATATATATATATATATATATATATATATATATAACTAAACCTCTTATATTCGTACAATGCATATGAGGGGTAGTCAAGTGCCGCTCCCGAACCCCTTATATCTTAGCCCACCCTAATTATTAATGCTGGCTCCGTCACTGCATGTTATAGTCTTAAGTAGAACGTACGGATTATCATTAAGTTTTTGTTCCTATTTTGAATTAGCTAATAAAGAAATATAAAAATAAAGAAAATTCATGAATAGGTTCAGATCAAAACTAAATAATCCATTTTTCTTTAATTTATTTTTCTTTCCATTCTCAAGACTCATTCAACCACTCAATTTTTACAAACCCTCGAAAGTCAACAGTCAAACCCCAACACCCTTTGAACATATACTACATGGAATAAATCAATTCTCACCTTTTTCATTGTTTACATGCAATATATATATAGTCCAAACTCAAACCTCTCACTTCATTCACCATTAATTTTCCATTAATTATCACATTAATTCATACATAATTTCATCAAATTTCAAACAAAAAAAAAAAAAAGCTAAAAAAAAAATTGCTAAATTTCCAGATCACAAAATTAAATATGTGGTCTGCAAAAGTAATCTTTAGCATTGCAGCACTAGTTTTGCTCCTAAGCGTAAAATCGTACGAGGCCACTCGACTTCTTGATGAAGAAGCAGAGCAGTTATGGATGACGAGAAGCCAAAATATTTTGCTACCGACTTTGCAGCGGGGCCGCCCTGTAAGGCCGCCTTCACCAAATGGTTGCACGTGGGTCCCGGGGAGCGGCGGAAGGCCGTGCACCACCACCATCACCGGCCGGAACTTTGCCGGCCGCCACACAATAACTCCTCCGCCGCCCAGTGATGCATATCCAGAGCAAATGTTTCGGTTTGGTGTCGCTGCGGACAGTAAATGAAGCCGAAAATACGGCGCAATTGACAATTCTTTTTTACTTCCCTTGAAAACCTTAACAAGTTACTATTTACTAATGACACATTTTTTATTTTTTTTATTTTTTTTTTTAAATATGGAATTGATGTTTGAACACCATGTTGTAATATTTGTATAGAGTTAGTTGTACGTATTTGAATGCAAGTTTGAAGGTTGATGAGGTTTTAAGAAGAATTAAAATCTATATTAATATGATTCTTATGGCCTCATATTTATAGGTACCCTAATGTTTATTTAATTTTTGTAAATACTGGTATTTCTGCCCGAGCAATGCACGGGATAATATTTTAAAATTGAAAAAATAATAATTATTTATATATGTGACAATTACAATTGTAAATAAGAAAGATTGTGCTTACTTTGTAATAGTTCAGAGCTGGATTTTTCATTTATTATTATTAATATCTAATATTTCATTTATTATTATTAATGTCTAATACAAATATGTTAAAATTTCTAAAATTAAATTTCTCTAATTTTAGGAAAGATTGTATCGATATAGGATACCTTCTTTGGCCATTCTGATCATGTATGGGATTTTATAAGAAAAAATAATTAGGAAAAAAAATCGCCATGAAAAATATATCGATATAACGTAAATATTTCATTGCAATGTAATTAGAGAAAAATAGCTAAAAAATGAAAAAATGAGGTTGAAAGAATTCCATATTAATTGCAATATAATTTAATTTCATTCCAAAGAATGACGTGAATTGACTTTTTCATTAATTAATTTACAAAAAAGGTCCATATAATTTATGAAATTATATTTTTCCCCCTTAAAGATGAATTTCCGTTCCTACCCTTTCAGTACACAGCAGCGAGACAAATAAGAGGCAATTCCGTCATTTCATAAGAGTAAGAGAAAACAGGATGACCAAAATACCCTCAGAGTTTCTTGTAGCTTTGTCTTTGTGTTTTGGGGTTGGGATATAACTCTGATACCCTCGCCTCTGCCCCTCAAAGTTTCGCAGTTTTCCTTTACCCTCTCCTTTTTCAGGTATTTTCAATTCTCTCCTTCTCTCTCTTCTCTCTCTCTCTCTCTCTCTCTCTCTCTCTCTCTCTCTCTCCTCTATTGCCCGCCGAAAATCAAATTCCGTGACTGTGTGTGTTGTTGTGTCTGTTTTGATCTGTTTGTAAACCCTAATTTTTGTTCTTTGTTTGATTGACTGTTTGATTTCAAAATTGTTTCCTTCTCTTTTCTCTATGCGTTTCCGTTTCTTAATTTAACTGACTCAAATCCGATTTCGATGTATCCGAGGCTGTTCGGAATTTTACTCACCGGATTGGGATCAGGGTTTTTTTTTTATTTATTTTTAATCATTGGAAGTGTTGGTTAATGGTAATTATGCTTGTTTGATTGATTAGGACTCTGGTTTAGTTTACTGCCATGTTTAATTGTAACTGATTTATTGTACTCTTTTCAAAGATGCAGGCTTTTGGTGTGATTCACATTGCTTTACCCTTCGATTATATTTTAGTGTGCAAATTGTTTTGTGTTTCGGTACAGTGCCTATGTTCATGTGGTTGATTTGTTTTGATTACTTGAGCCATGTGCAGAAGAAAATAGTAGTTACGAGATTATATTATAAGCTAATGTCGAATTTTTGGAGCTTAATAATATTTCTCGATTTTGATTGGCAACTGATAGGTTGAGAAGAGGACGAAAGCGTTGAAGATTAAAGAATTCTGCCGGCTTGGTGTCACCGATGGTGAAACAAGATTTTGTAATAGGTCAGACGCGAGATATGCCATTGGCTCAGGACTCGCACTTCGGCCTCGAGCACAGTCATAACGCCCCCCATTCAACAGTGTCGTTCGTTCCCCCCTTTGGCGCACAACCACGAGCCCGATATTAACTTAAGGTCGTTGGATGATAGTGAGTTAGGTTTAGAACACGATATTAATCACGAGGATTATTTTTTAGCTCCGCCCATTGACAATGAGCTGGATATCCCACATGTCCAAGACGGCGAATATCACAACGAGTATGATCAAGGCAGTGACCACGAGAATAAGTACGAGTTGGATGATCAAAAAACATTAGATGTTGAAAGTATCGAAACAAAAATCAACGAGGATGATAGTGTCACGGATAGACAACTGTCTCTTGCCTCACAAAGTAATGAATTGGGTTTTGTCGAAAATAATAATCTTTCTTTAACGGAGCATGGTGAAGTCGACAGCAATTTGGAGCTCAGTGCTCATCAGAACCCCGATATGGTTTCCTCGCATCTCTCTGTTCTGCAGCCTGGTTATGTGATAACTTCTCCTATTGTCCAATCTCGAACGGTAATTCCTGCTCCAGTGCAAGAATTGACAGTCGGGCAAGAATTTCCCGATGTGAAGAGCTGCCGTAGAGCACTGCGTGACATGGCTATTGCCCTGCATTTCGAGATACAGACGGTGAAATCCGACAAGACTCGTTTTACCGCCAAATGTGCTAGCGATGGATGCCCGTGGCGAATTCATGCTGCTAAACTTCCAGGTGTGCCTACTTTCACCATTAGGACCATCCATTCGGAGCACAACTGTGGCGGGATAGCCCATCTTGGCCACCAGCAAGCCTCCGTCCAGTGGGTTGCTAGTTCTGTTGAGCAACGCCTTAGAGAGAACCCACACTGCAAACCGAAAGAGATACTAGAGGAGATTCATCGTGTGCATGGTATAACTTTGTCGTACAAGCAAGCTTGGAGAGGGAAGGAGCGGTTCATGGCTTCGTTTCGTGGCTCGTTCGAAGAAGATTATCGTCTTCTGCCGCAGTACTGCAACCAGATCAGAAGAACAAATCCAGGGAGTATGGCGTCTGTTTGTGTCAATCCAGTTGACAATAGTTTCCTCCGTTTATTTATTTCCTATCAAGCGTCGATATATGGATTTCTTAATGCTTGTCGGCCGCTTATTGGACTCAATAGGACTGTTTTAAAAAACAAGTACCTTGGAGCACTGCTTTTCGCAACAGGGTTCGATGGAGATGGTGAACTCTTCCCTCTAGCATTCGGTGTTGTGGATGAAGAAAACGATGAAACATGGATGTGGTTTCTCTCCCAGCTGCACAACCTTCTCGAAACCAACACAGGAAACATGCCGAGGCTCACGATATTATCCGATAGGCGAAAGTGCATCGTCGATGCGGTGGAGTCGAACTTCCCCACCGCTTTCCACGGGCTGTGCATGCTCCATTTAAGCGAAAACTTCCGGAAGGAGTTCAACAGCATCTCCCTCTGCAACCTCCTCTGGGAAGCTGCAAACGCACCCACGGAATCCGAATTCTCCGCGAAAATCTGCCAGATCGCAGAGACTTCGCAGGACGCAGCATACTGGCTCCAGCAGCAGTTCGAGCCCCGTCTGTGGGCCAGCTCGTACTTCGAGGGGACCCGCTTTGGTACCCTAACAGCCGATGTCGTGGGGTCGCTGAATTCTTGGATTCTAGAAGCTTCAGGAATGCCGATTGTCCAGATGATGGAGTCGGTCCGCCGCCAGCTGATGACGTGGTTCAACGAGCGGCGGGAGGCCAGCATGCAGTGGAACTCGGTGCTGGTCCCGTCGGCGGAGCAGCGGGTGGCGGAGGCGGTGGAATGTTCTAGAATGTTCCAGGTTACGCGGGCGAACGATATGGAGTTTAATGTGATAACGGGCAAGGGGAACCAGGTGGTGGACATTCGGAGGTGGTTGTGCTCGTGCAGGGGGTGGCAGCTCTACGGGGTGCCGTGCTCGCACGCGGCGGCGGCGCTGATTTTTTGCAAGCAGAACGTGCATCGGTTTGCGGAAGGGTGTTTTACGGTGGCGACTTACCGGAAGACGTACTCTCAGACGATACATCCTATTCCTGATAGGACCGTGTGGCATGAGATGTGTGGTGGTGGTGGAGAGGAAGAAGAAGAGATTGTTGTTGTGAACCCGCCAAAGTCTTTGAGGCCGCCGGGGCAGCCTAGGAAGAGACGGGCGGCGCAGAGTGGGGACCGGAGCGGTGGTCAGGCGGCGAAGAGGGTTGTGCATTGTAGCCGGTGTTATCAGACTGGACATTTTAGGACAACTTGTGCTACGCCTATTTAGATTAGAATGAATAGGGCTTGTCATTGATTATATAGCGTGCAAATTCTTTTTTCTTATTTTATTATTTTTTTTTTCCTGGAAGCAAGTATGTGCTATTTGGGAAGGGAAATTTTTTGAGTATTTGAGTGTGTGTTTTTTTCTCAATTTTTATTTAAATTGATTAAGTTTCCGCACTCTCCTGTTTGGATAATTACAATCACCCCATTCAACTGTATATTGTCTTACACATCCATTCTCGTAGTGTTAAATTTACATACTAAATGAGGAAGTTTTTGTAAGAAAATACGAAGTTGAGAGGGGTGGTTGTAATTACTCAAACAAGAAATATTTTTTCCTCATAATTTTGTCGTAATTACTCAAACAAGAAATATTTTTTTCTTCATAATTTTGCCTTATTTCATGGGTTGCCGTAATTTGCCCAAATTTATTGAATTGTTTTTTGAAAGAGAAACTATGAGCATTTATTAGGCATAACATGCCAAGTTCAAGGGTACATATGAACCCTTCAGACAAGCTAAGTATGAAGCAAAGTGAGTAAGTTGATTACAATGGCGTTTAACAAAAGAAAACGAGCAACTATGAAAAGATTTGACAGTAGTTTTAGTTTCATCTATAAGAGCACCATAGGATGTGAGAGAATGGTCTTCGTCTTGAAGGGCTCCGATGATATTCAAGTAATCCCCTTCCATAATAACGGCTGGCCAACCACGACGAGATGCTTTAGGATCGCTTTAAGGGCAGCGTGAGCTTCCCCTTCGACTGGACGAGTCATACCCAGTATCTTTTCCACGCTCCACCATATCATCTGCCCCAATGAATTCCTAGCCACCATAGCTGTCGAATAGAAATTGCGGCCCGGCGGAATCGCAACATCATAATTAACCTTAACGACCCATGTGGAGGAGGCTGTCAAGCTATGGGATTCAGCCGTTCCTTTAAGGGAAGGGTAGGAGATCGTGCCCCGTTAAACATGATCAAATAACTTTTGCACCAAGGCACTAACTAATCAACTTTGAATCCGGATTCTCCATGGAAGATATTATTCCGCTGATCCCATAGCTTCCAGCACACAACCACCGCAAGTAAGAAATCGTTATTGCTCCAACTCATTTTCAGAAATTGTAGCCATGTCCAGAAGGATGAAAACTCACCATTCAGCTTCAAGTTGAAAGGTGAACCCAACCATAGCTGCAATACACTTCGGCAGCCAAGGACCACATGCAAGTTATCCCTTTGTGGCTTTTCATTGTTTATTTCTCATTGCATTAATCTATTATCTATCATTAACATTGAAAATTAATTAATGTTGAAAGAGTCCTAATATAAGCCAAAGCCAACTTCTGGCTTTTCATCGTTTCTTACTAATTTCATTAACCTATCATTAATGTTGGGGTTAAGTTAGAACAAAAATAATTAAATTTGAAACCATCAAGTGACACTTGTCACTTGAAAAGAAACGGAGGGAGTACTATATAAGAAACGGAGACGAAAAAAAGATTAGCTACGAACGAACACCAGAGATTATCCAAACCATAATGAACTACAGTCATGCAATGCTTCCAACACAACTACCTTGTTTTAGGCCCTTCTATTACAACACCACAGCAAGTAAGTTAACATCTTACAATCAACATTGATAAGCGCAATAACGACTTTCTACAGTTAAAAAAGAAAAAAAGTCGAAAATCTCTTAGTAGCCATAACCAGCTCCATTATAGTCCCCGGGAGGAGCATATCCAGTTTGACCAGCCGCGTTAGATGGGGGAGAAGTATAGACCGGACCATGAGATGCATACGGATTATAACCTTGGTTTTGTTGCGCGTTTTGTGCACTGCTTACAGCATCCGCTATTGAATTCTGCATATCATCATCATCATCCAATCAAAAGTAAGACGCAATAACAGATTGGAAATGCTGAAGAATGCAAATACTAGCTCAAAAAGTATCGAGCATATGCCTATGCAAATTCAAACTTCTTACACAATATAATAGAATGTAAAATAAAGATGTTCTACAAAGACGAGAAAACTAAAACAAAAAGTAGCTGGCAGTAAATTATTAAAGAGGGTAATCGGGATTACCTGTATCAACTGTTGAGCTGCTTGGACTTGAGACGAAGAGCCATTTATTTCAACAGTCATCTCCCCGGGAATGCCTCTCGTTTCCTGTATGGCAATAGTAGCACCACTAGCACGACGAATGTAGCTAATGTTTGCACCATTAATACCAATAACAGCATCTGCGTACGATAGCTGAATTTGCATGTTCTGTGTCACCTACAGAATATCAAAACGAAACGAGAGCATCAAGACCTATTAAAGATGATTAATTAAAAAAAAAAAAAAAAAAGAGAGAGATGGTAAATGAAGCGAATTCTACCTTCCCAATCACTGCTTGCTGTGACTGCATATTAGTTGTACGAGCTCCCATCGGCATGTCCCTGCCAAAATTAGTTGGCCCTCGAGACTGATTTTCATAAGGAGGCATATTATCTGCAGGAGGATAGTAATTATCATATTGGCGTGGATGAGGCTGCATGGGTGGTGGATGGTTGGATGCATAACCGTGTCCTTCAGGATTCATAGGAAAAGATGGCGGAGGAGGTCCCCAAGAATGGGGTGGAGGCATATTCTGGTTTGCTCGAACATTTGAATTTTTCATCTGCGCTTCGAATACTCCAACGACGCTTCGATCTACTAGAAATTTCCTAAGATGGGTAGCAATTAATTCAACTCCTTTGCACAAACCTTCAGGCTCCCCCTGTATCTCGACTACACTATCATCTGGTAGAGCAAACACGGGCAAGTGCTCTGCAATAAGATTTAATCCAAACAATCAGTAAGACCAGAAACAGCAATTTTGACAAATCATGGATCATGTGAATTATCGACAATATGAACTCCAAAAAATTCATCAAAAGTTCCCGTGCTTCAAATGGTCAAGATATCCATAAACCATAGTAATAAACTAGTGGCCAAGAAAGCAAGAAATCAACATACTGATAATATCACGCATGGACCATAACCATACAGATAAAAGTCTCGAAGCAACATACAGGCACAAGTACAACTCAAAATTAAGAAGTAAGTAACCTTCTCCAAGAACTCGAACCGTGCAATGTGAATCATCTTGAATAGACTTTATAGTGGCACCCTGCTTCCCGATCAAGCTGCCAGCTTGGGAAGCTGCCACCAGAAGTCTGGTGCAACTTGTTCCACCTGATCGTGCATTCGCTGGATCTGACTCTAAATCAAGGATGTGTTTATGGATCTTCAAAAGCCCATCCAAGGCAGGTGGCATCTGAAGATCTGGTTCCTCCTTCGCAGACACCATTACCTGATAAAATGGTGAAATATAGATATCCATAAAGCAGTTTTGATGATGCTACACTTTTCCCCAAGTAATTTTTTAATTATATGACTGTCAAAACACGAAAAGAACAGTAAATTTGAGTGACACCCTCCTATCAGAACTAAGGACATTCTAAATGTCTATGCATGCCTGGACTACATTAGTTTACTAGCAGAAGAGTTTATCTGTTGAACTCTAATATGCACGAGACATCAACATTTTTTTTAAATGCCCTAGCATTATATATTACCGATCTAGCACTGTAGCATAGCTTAAGCTAATACAGACCATCCTTTACTGCTTACATAAAAGGTGAATCAAAGGGCGAAAATCGCATAATCCTGAGAAAGCATAACTGGCTTCAGTTGAAAGGAAAATTATGACTAGGGTAGGTGTAAGACTGGTATCAACTATAAGGTGTTCAGCCACACTAGGGGGGATCGTAATCTACTATTTTGTAAATCTGTTTTAGAAATTGCATTTTGCAGAATCGATCATTGCAAACCAACTGTCCACCCCACCGGACACTTACATCTGCACTTCCAACATATTAACACTGGTATAAACTCTAAATGTGTTCAGCTACACACTAGGAAATCATAATCTACTTTAAGGTTCTTTGTAAATTTGTTTTAAAAATTAAATTTCAGAATCAATATTTGCAAACCAATTCTTCCCTCCACAAGACCACTTGCTTGAGCACTTATAACATATTTCTCAAACCAAATTAGCACTATGACCTGAAATCTGCAACATTGACTGTCTTAAAACCATATGTTATTATTCCCCAATCTTGCATTTATCCAGATAGATTTCTCCTAAAAGATGCATATAACATAATCTAAAAAGAGAAAACAAGTCGAGATTAACAAGTATATGGAGAATGTTCATTACACCAAGTAAAAGATGTATGTTTACTAGAATTCAGGTATTCTGTCAAATGAAACAAATTATTTAGGTAGTTGGATTATTTGAAGGAATTATACAGGTCTATGTTCCCATTATATTTTTCAGCATAGTAGTATTTCCCATTGGATGAAATCTTTATTCTTCATAATGTAACGAGAACTTCATATTAATGGTAATTTCTTCTCTGTTTCCAAAATAAGTATAACTCATCCATTATGATTATCTTCAAGAAATATAATTCTTTGTTAGGTAAAGTATCTTAATAGTTCCATTTGTAATTATTTTTCCATGTATAAGAATTCAAAAACTTGTGCACGACACCGACTGACCAAGTTCTGAAGTTACCAGATACAGAGAAATGCTTCTTGGTACAGATGTCCGCACAAAAAATCTATCTGACAGATAGTCAGAAGAAGATGTCAGCACTTGTAATGGATACTACTCAATGCTCCAATCTGAATCTTTAATTCTTCTTGTTTGAAGCCAGTTGATAGATTGAAATCTTGCTTAATTTGCATAAACCTGCATGCATTCATTCTGTCACCATAATGAAGAGAATCTTTAGTTTAACAACTCTTGCTTTGACCGATTTAGTCCATTTTGTCAGTTTTGGTATATTTTACATTTTAACTTATTCCAGTTATTTAGTTTTTCTGTTGTTTTAACTGTTCCGATAAGGTAAAAAAAATTCCTTTTATGATAGTTCTGATTTCTGCAAGCTTTTTTAGTCCCCAGAATATTAAGTTAAATGGAAGTGTTACTCAAACCTAATACTTATAGCTAGAAGCTACTAGACTGTTCTACAGTTCTAATTAGCTGCATTATTCTTAACAGCAAGAACTTAGACAACTTATACAGTTCCTAATGGTACTTCAGTCGTAAACCTTATGTTTACTGAGCTAGAGCCAAGAAAACAAATATAAGATCTTCCCCAAATTTCTAAATATAGCAAGAAGCGGTATAACTCCTTGTGTCTACATTTCATGCAATCTTAGATATCAATAGCTATTGGTTGTCCTCAGGCGCAAGAAGACCATACAAGGTCGGGCAACGGAAAGGCAAACACATGCTAGAAAATTATAACGTTCGGAAGGCAAGACCATTATAAGATCATATAACCAATAAAATGAATGATTCGATGATTTTCTAAGCAAAGATCAAATAAGTTGATTTAATTTCAGCAAATCCATCAATAACTCACAGTTCTTTCCGTTGTACCAGGAGGGCCATCAAGAATCTTAATTCGAGCCTTTGTTTCCTCGCATATTTTCTTTATGTATTCTCCTTTGCGTCCAATGATACCACCAACTCTTTGAGCAGGAACTAACAACCTAAAAACATTCTCTCCGGGCCATCCAGGCCATTTCTTTTCCTCAACAACGACTGCATCATTTTCATCTCCCTTCACTTCCTCTGCAACTTTTTCGCTTCCGTTCACTTCTTCTGCATCAATTTCACTTCCGTTCACTTCGTCCGCATCATTTTCATCTCCCGTCACTTCGTCCGCATCATTTTCGTTTGCCGTCAGTTCGTCCGCATCATTTTCATCTCCCGTCACTTCTTTCGCATCATCATTTTCGTCTGCCTTTACTTCTTCTGCATCATTTCCATCTCCGTTTACCTCTTCTGCATCATTCCCATCTCCCTTTACTTCATCTGAGTGCTGTGAGTTCTCGGATACATTGTCATCCTGTAGATTACTCAAGTCCTGTTCCTCAATTTTTTCCTCAGCCATTTGCTGAAACAAAAATATCAAAATTACTTCTCAGGTATAAGGCCACAACCAAGGTTTAACTCACCAACGCAGGTTATAATTTACATGAACGATATGAAGGTTAAGAGTAAGTACATAAACAGCAAACTGAATAATCAGAAACTATATCCATTTTATCAACAAGAAAATTCAAATATCACAAGAGCCTGTTTACCTGTCCCTCGAAGTTTTCCTCCGCCATTTGCTCAAACAAAAATTTCAAAATAACTTGTCAGGTAGAATATAAAGGCCACACCAAAAGTTCAAGTCAGCTTCGACACCAAAACCTACAATAATTTACACCAATGATTAAAGATTAGGAGTGATTACATAAACAGTAAACTCATAAATACGAAGATTCTCGTGATTACATAAATAGCAAACTGAAAAAAGAAACTATATCCATCTTATAATTCCGTGTATCAATAAGAAAATTCTAATTTCACGAGATGTCTTAAGTCTGACAACATCAAACTGCCCCGGTGCAAAACAACATGGACTAAAAATTACACAATCCAGATCCAACATCAGTTCGTTACATATACTGGAACAAAAATATCAACTCACTCGAATCTGTTCTGCCAAAATCAAATAATAAAATGGTGTTGAATTTAAAGAAGTCGAAGAGAATCTTAACTCGATAAAACTTAAAAAATCAAATTAAATGACACATCAAAAACTCCTAACCCCAATTTTTTGTTTCTAAATGAAAATTTTATTCCAAATGAGAAACGAAGATTCTCTAGAAACTTCCACCCAATAATACTCTCACCCATCATTTTCTGCAACACACTAAGGAAAATTCCATCCTCAACTCTCATCAAACACCCAATAACTCGAGCACAGTGCCTTCAAATCACAAATTCTAGCCCAATTAAAAACCCTAAAAAATCATACTTGGCGCGTAAATACAGCAGAACACACACACGTACGTAAACCTAAATATGTGAAATTAAAATCCATGCCGTAAATTTGATGCTAAGGTGCGCAGATACACTTACGTTTTTTGGGGAAGTTTCGAAGTGAGAGAGAGAAAGGAGTGGAGGCTGTGAGTGTGTGAGAGAGAAGCGGGAGATTGAATTTATTTCCGACACTCGGTTAGGTTTTATAGAAGCGGCGAACCAAGTTCCGCGTAATTTAACTTTTAACCCTCCAGCTTGTATGAATTTGGATAACTGGACTGTTTCTAATTTCATATATTGCATTTAGGTCCATACATGAAAAGAGTCCTCCACTTGTCTCCCATGAAATTCTTGGCAAATTACAAATGTTTTTAGATAACACTAATTAGGGATGGGGTGACGAGTAATCATGTACGACGAATGCTAGTTAATGAAACCGAATTATTTTCTAAATATTAATCACTCGAAATAAAATTTGATCGTGTAATCCAAAGTTGGCGGAAAAATTAGTTGTATACCTTGGAAACGAATTTCCCGATTGTGAAAGCGGGCTCCACCAGATAAGTGACGTGTAGCTCATCGGCGCAACTTTAGTAAGTTGTTCCATCGTCATCATAAATTTTGAAATTATACGATTTCGAAACAAAATCGAAATTTTGAAGTAAAAAAGAGGGGAAAGGAAAAGAAGACAATAAAGTTTGAAATTATTGTGTAAAATAACAAAATTTTGGAATTATACAATTTTAATTCTAACAAATCCATTTATAGAGTTCATTTTCAATTTCAATTTCCCCCTTTTTTTCACTTTTCATATCAAAATCTATATTACTTACATTTTATTTTTCAATCCAATTTTAATTTTCAAAAATAATTTAAAATATTAATTTATTATCCTCAAATAGTATACCATTGTTAGGGGTGATGCTTGAAAGCCATTCTTTTATTTAATTAATTTAGTATAGTTGATTTTTAAAACTGAATTTTGTAATTTTCTTTAAGAAAACTAATGTAACTCAAACGTGGGTCAATTGACACGGAACCACTTGCTCCAACCGTCAGATCATCATTTGCGGGACATCTATATTATTTAACTATATGTATATATGAAGAAAAAAAATAAAAATAAAGATGGATGAATCAATGGATTGAACATAACTCACATTTTGTTCAAGGCTTGGAGCCCATATTGAACTACGGAGGTCTCATGAGATCTTATATCCAGTAATTAAATACACCATGTAATTTTAAACCGTAGATCTATATAAATTACTACCTGTTAAACACACATACACATTGGTGTCTGTTATTATATTTAAATTAATAGTGTAAAATTATTTTAGCAGGTGTAGGTTCTACAAAACCCGAATAATACGAGTTGAGTACAAATTGCATCGTTCATCACGGATTCGGTGTATTGAAACATATGAATACAATTTAATGTTTTTTTTTTCTTGGATACAATATAAACATAAATCTGAAAATATATATATAAACCAAAAGGTTGCATGTACCTGGGCATTTGCAAATTCGAATCAAAGATATTGAACCAATAGGAAATTAGCAATGAATTTGGTAAATATGACTTGTGAAGGAGCGTTCCCATTCCCATTTCTGAATCTTCTTTCATACGCCATGCATTTAATGCCCGCAACTCAAACATCACACTCACTAATTTTATACTATTAATAATTTATTTAATTAAAATATTTCCAATCACAAAAATTGAAATTAAAAAAGAGAATAATCAAATGCTTCATACCTGTCGGCATTTGCAGAGGCAGCCGCTCGCTATAAATACCCCCCGCCCGATCAAAACCCTATTCAGCAGTAATTAATTACCCCCCTCCCCTCCCACGCAGCACCACAAAATTAAATGGTTGTAGAAAAGCTTCATAACCCTAGCGGAGGGGCAGCGGCGGCGGCGGCGGCGCAGCCGCCTTTCCCCGCGAAGAAGGGGCCGCATTTCCGCGGCGTCAGGAAGCGGCCCTGGGGCAGGTACGCGGCGGAGATACGCGATCCGTGGAAGAAGACCAGGAAGTGGCTCGGCACTTTCGACACGGCGGAGGAGGCGGCGCTGGCCTACGACGAGGCGGCGATGAGTCTCCGCGGCGCCAGAGCGAAGACGAATTTCACGTACGGCGGCGGCGGCGGCGTTTCGGCGGCCGCGCCGCCGATGAGCGTGAACCTCGGCTATTGGCGGACGCCGGAGTTCTCCCGTCCTATCGCCGAGCCCAAGGAGTCGGCGTCGCCGACGCCGTCGCCGTCGGAGTACAAAGGGTATAAGATGGAAGAAGTAGGGGCGGTGGTGATGAGTGAGCAGGGGAAGCAGATTAGGAGTGAGAAGAATCGGCCGTTTCTATTCGATCTGAATCTTCCGGCGCCTCTGTTTTGATCGCCGGCGGCGGCGGCGACGGCGGGAGGTGAAAATTAATTAAATTGGAGTAGTAAAAAGGAATATTGACCGGGTCTTTTTTTTTTTTTTTTTTTTTTTGTTTTTTTTAAATTTTTGTCTTGTATCAATGTATTTTGCTGCTGCATTTACTGTTTATGTACAGACGATGATTACGAACATTTGACAAAACTTTTTGGACGACTTACTTATATTCCATTATTTTATTTTTCAGTATTTTTTTTTTAATTCATAAATGAGATAAGATGTTATTCAATTTCATTAAACTATTAACAAAATTAACAATATGTTGAAATCACCCTTGGCAAGGGCAACTTCGCCAATAAATTAACAAAAGTAGTGTGTAAATCGTCTACAATAAAGTCAATTTCATCTTAAATTTAACTTATAAATTGCCATTTTTTTTTTCTTTTTCTAGAGTAGCTACTTGAAAATGCACGGATAAACTCGTCGTTCACAAATCACAAATACTAAAAGTAAGTAACGACGGACTGATCTAGAAAATGTTGGCAACTGGGAAGAGGGTTCACTTGGTAATCCTGTACTTAACCGTACCGGAATTTCGGTATACTGAAATTTCGATACTTCGAGAATTTGTATTGTACCAAACCGAACAATTCGATTTGATATGATTTTTTATCAAGTTAAGTTCGGTTTTTTCACCGGTAAAAACGGAAATAAATTGTAATATTTTAAAAAAATATAAAAAAATATGTTTAACCTAATTAAATCTTGAATTTGACATTCAAATTTCAATAATCGGTCCTAAAAACAAAAGACGATTATCAATAGAAGCTAATTTGTAAAAAACAAAAAGAAATTACCAATCTAAAAATATTTTATAATTTGACATGAACTTAAAGAATTTAAAATAAAAGAAAAGAATAAATATTTATTATATATTTCGGTATTCGGCATGTACGATGTACGGGCACCGTATACCGGAATTCCAAAAAATCTTTACTGAATATGGAACCGAATTTTCTGTTCGATTTGATTCGGCCGGCTTACTGACAAGTAAAAATCTCTACAAAGGAGTACAGTTTAATGACATCGTGCTCTCTTACTCCACCAACTAACTAGGCCACCCTTCATAAATCCAACTGTATAAATTAAATTTGTGAACACTAAGAAATAGGGTCAAATTTACCATTTCCTTCGGTAACAATATTGGCTTGAGCTTTTAATTAAGTTTGGTTAAGTTAATGTGAATCCAAATGAATTGGAACTTAATGAAATTAGACTTCCACTTAGGTGAAATGTGCACTAGGTGACTAGTTAAAGAAAATTATATCATTCACTATACATCCATCAAATATAATATTAAATTTTGTTATTTTACTATGGTGCAACAACTCTCAAACCACATAACATAATGTTTGTAAAGAAAATTAAATTTAGATCAAATGACATAAACTCTCTTGCTTTAACTGTTAGGACGCTTCTTATGTGACAAAATCCATCAATATTATGAAATATGAAGTGATCGAATAGGAATATACTATGAAAGGAACTAATAAATATAATAAAATCTATAGTCGAATACTCAATCCATTGTATTTTGGGTGAATCACAAGAACTTATAGACTATTATCAGAAATTTAGTTCTAGTTTAGTAAAAGAAAATAAAAAAAAAATCCCTTCAATTAGGTGCAATTTGTAACACAGGATGATATTAATCAATTGGTTTTTCTATAATACATCAAATTTTAATGTTACTCTTCAAACTATTCTTATCTTTTTAATATGAAAGATTTTGTAAAGGCATAGAGTTAATTATGTTTCAAGGTTACATAAATTAATTGTATTTTTGTGCAAGACTTATTGTAGATTAATGATTATCCTCGAGATAACTCCAATGAGAATTGGTTTCTTGTGGGCACCAGGTTCGGATCCGTTATCCTAACGAGTCGTTTAGTCACCATAATCTACATTCCTCCATCAAATACTTGTCGGACCAAGAGATAGGGGTCCTAGGGGCGAGGCATTTTGCCTTTTGGTACAAGTACACAGAATGTCAGCGCAACTCCAATGGAGAAATGAAAAATTAAATAGTAAAACTTATATTTTAATCCTTCGAAATTCAAACTTTTATTTCCAATGAAAAAATCAATTGGTAGTTATTTTGATATTCAACTTCTGGAGATGTAAAAAGGCATCTTGCGAAAAGATGAATCAAAAAATAACTACTCAAATAACCGATCATAAATTGACAAGTGTCGATTTTAAGTATATTTATACTTATATTTAAAATTTGATAATCAAAATAATAAAACTAGCATCAAAATAGTATTTGATGATTCATTTTGTCATTGAAATTGCTCTGACTTAACCACAATAACTTTTTCTCAATTATTTTTATGTACTATATCCGTTTCAAATTAACTGTCGCTTTGGATGATTTTTTTGCATCATATTATTTGTCATTGTAGAATTCCGATGATGCGTTAATTACTATTTTATCAATTTTGCCCTCTTAATTAATTGGAAGAAAGCGAATGAAAATAAAATTAATAATGTGGATGATTTAGTTAAACCATGATTGATCTCTCTCTTTGGCAGCAAACTAACACATCTCTGCACCACATCGCAGAATATACCATCTATCAGCCATTGAAGCGTAAAAAAACGTGGGTGTTTTGTAGCTCGAAGCCTCAATGCATCAAATCTCGATACCACCATCTCATCATAATGCACAATGGGAGTTTGTACTCCGGTTAGCTCGACGTTAACTTCATCGCATGATTGGATCATATCATTTATGGTACATATATTTTTCCTAAAATTCATATATATATTTATTAATTTTATTATTATGTGCGCAACAATTCAAAACGACATTTATTTTGTAACAGAGGAAGTAACATACACGGGTAAGTAGAGTATAAATTTGGATAATTTAATCGGATTTTATTTTCGTGGACGCGTGGAATGTCGAGTAAATTTAATTGGACATATGTGTGAAAATAATGAATGTGAGGGGTAAAAGAGTCAAAGAAGAAAAGTATGCCGCTCAGTTCAACATCGTTTTCCAGTGTTGACCTAATGAAAGTATGATATATCATTAATAGTTTGGTTCAGGGGCATCTCCTCATATAACATAATTCACGTGTTGTTCTTCCTTACTGATTTTTCAATTGGTTGGTCCCACTTTCTTTCTCATTGCATGCACCATATTTTTAATTACTTGTTTGATTTTTTTGTTCTTTCAATTATTCGTTTTGACTTTTGTGAATTCTTGTTCAATTTTCAATTGGTTGGGTTGGTACACCCTTTGTTTCACAATCATTGATGCAGCAACGATAAAATTGACATGGCTGCAAAATAACTTAAACACAATATCATAGTGGTAGTTACGAATGAGGACAACTGAAAAAAATTGTCGCTTTTCGGGCTCTATCACGAATTGAAAAGGCGGAACGGGTCTGAAGTGAGAAAAACTCAGATAAGAAGAAGCACACGTGTTTTAAGAGACCTATAAAAAGAGTGTCGGGTGAGGATTTTCCAGTTTTAGAACTCTAACTGCCAAGTCGATCGAATTTGAGGAGAAACAATAATTTGTATTTAGAGAACTATAATAAGAATGTGTGTTAAAAATACCGATGAGAGTCGTCGCTCTTTTATCTTCAAGACTGTATCTATACATGTCGTATGGATGGGGTGGTGGGTCCCGCGTTATGTCTTTGGTCAGATGACACGTTTAATTGGTGTGACTACTACGTGTTAAGTATGTCTGCTGAGCGCGAGCTATCTTACTCTCTGCGAGTTGGATCAGCTGAATGGAGAGAGGCCGTTGGTGTGGTCGCTCCTAGTTCTACCGCAACTCATGGGCCTCTCCCATGTCCATGTCATGTTGCAGGTTTTCCACCTTTGTTTCTGACATTGGAACGAATATAGTCACATTCGTCGTCTATGTCTACCCCATGTGGGGCTAGTGAGATGCTTCTGTAAAGTGTCAGTAGACAATGCGAGAGTGAGATTCTTACTATTTGGACTTTAGAGCAATTGAGCCTGTATCAATCGTCTATTCAAGAAATGATTGATGGACATTGATCTCAAATGAAATTGTTGAAGGAGAGGACCACCCAAATTAATGTTTTTTTAGCAAAATACTGAAAATTCTATCAATCCCATTTTATTTTATTTATGGACCATGAATAAATGTGAATTGAATTTTTCAGCAGTGGGAAAAATAGTGTGGTCGTTGCCTAAAATATCATTGATCCATGGTTGAAGACTTCACTATTTGAAAACAAATAAGAACACTATTTCGCCTGATAGAATTTATATTCATTTCACAATATTAATAATCAAGGCCAATTTTTATTTGATAACTTAATTTGATGTCCGATAGATCACGCAAATTGGTACGATCAAGTTTTTATCGACAACTATCTCTTTAGACCACCGGAGTAGATCTTCGATGAAGAGCTCTCCGTCGGGTTTGTTGTGTGGAGAGATTTGTGAAGAAGAACATATTTAGTTTGTGTATGCAGGTAGATGGGTTTTCATTGGAACTCGTGATATGTATATATACATGCTCAATTTGAGATGCTAAATTAACCCCATATCGATATTGCATATTCTCCATTTTAATTGATCTATAGTTTATCCGGTCTTAAGTATGATATTCCTATAGTTCATTTCAATATTTTAATATCATAAACAATCACATTATTTTTATCGAACGTGGACAAAATATTCTAATTTATTGGATTATATATGTAGTACTAAATTACTAATACAAAAGTTTACTCTCTTGAATGCGTGTATGTTGTAAGACCATATTATAAAATCACAATAATTTATAAGAAAATAGCCACTCACAACCCACCTAAGCATCACATAAGGTCAATCCGCGTCCAAGGGGTGAGTCAACCCATGGCTAGGGAGTGCATCCAATTTTTATTATTTATTCCATTTGAAATTCAAATTATTCCCAGAAAATTCTAAAAAAAAAATTCTTCCTAATTTGTCCAAAAAAAAAAAGATCCAATTTTTTTTTCAGGGATGCTTGCCCCGAGCCCCTGAAAATTTAAGTCCACCATGTACTAGTTTTCTGGATTTGCCACTGTCAGCGTCTAAATAAACTCAATCAATCAATTTTACGTGAATTAAGTTCAAATTAAATGTTCATGAGTGAGGCAAATCAACAATCCGATTATAACTAAATCAATATTCCATGAAATCAAAGTGACCTAGAAGTTATGAAAATAAAATTGGAGTTGCTGAAGGAATTTCACCAAGTTCATCTTTAACTCTGGCAGGAAGGCCAGAGATAAACGATGTGGCAGATAGTCTTGCAAACAAGGTTGCATCTATAAATTTTGACAATGTTTTGTATTTTGATACTGCACATATGTTCTTGCATAAACTCTCGTTGAACGATCATTTGTGTACTTTTGGTCGTTGTACTTCGAATCTCTGCACTTTGTCGGTTGTTTTGAAATCGTAATGGAACGATCGTTTCCTTTTATGTTAAAGAAAAAACTTTATAATCTATATTTCACAAATTCGGCTCAATTACACATAATTATATGAATTTGTTTGATGTCGTTAAATCAAATAAATGAATTTGAATTTCGCACATATTTCGTGTGACAGATATCTGCGAGCTTTGTCAACTGAAGTACGAAAAAACATCAAACCGAAAGAGTAAATAGTGCCCGTAACACGAAAGAAAGAGTAATTAGTGAGAAAGATTCGTGATTGACAATAAAAAATATATATATATATATATATATATATATATATTTTTATTTGAAAATGAAAAGAACAAATAATAAAAAAAAAATGAGGAAACACAAAAGTCATGAATCCTTTTACTTTAGTGCTTGTGAGCTTACCCTACTTGCCTAAAATGATAATGTCTTAATATGTTAAAAGAAGAAACTTAATCATAACTCTAAATTTGTCATTTTGTGACCATTATGGCTAAACCCTACATAAGTCGGATCGAATCGACGGTTCACAAATTATGATATTTAACCTTCACTCGAATCTTATATACACGATCGTGATTCCGAAACTTAAATTATGATATTTAACCTTCACTCGAATCTTATATACACGATCGTGATTCCGAAACTTAACGATATGTTTTTTGCTATAATAGTTTAAATTCATTCACATTTATTGATTTTCTTGATACTCAGCTCAACAACCCGAGGGTATAAATTTTTTATCTAATTTTATTTCGGCCACCAAACGAGGATCCTCGATCGATGCCTTTAGAGAACCTTTCAAAACAATCATGGGCATCTAAGAATAGCATATCTCACTTATATAATCCACATAAATGCAAAGAACTTACTACACATTAAATGCAACATACTAAGATTCCTTCATGAACTTTTCTTTTCTCTCACTAAAAACTTTCTTCCACAATTCAATACTAAATGCAGCACCAAAAGTAAATGCTCAAGAAAAAACAACAAACATGCAGAAAGCTTCCAATTTTCTCAAAAAGAACAAAAGTCACTTAAGATTAATCGAATTTCTCTTCTTACAACATGTAATCACCCCCCCCACAAATCTTGCCCCCCCACCCCCACCCCCATGGGAAACTTATGTACACAAGCAATCAATCAAGCCGATTCCCGAAATAGATGTGTCCGAGAAATTAGGTGCAAAAGGACTTGAGATGAGAATACTATTCACGTATTGGCCGATTCGGAAGGCAACTTGGGGTGGTTGTGTTCGCCTTCGTAAGTGACAATTAGCATCGAGGGTTCCTCCAAGCATCTTTCCACGTGTTTCCTTGCCGGACACCCTCTCAAGCTACTACACTTATAATATCCCCTGCACCCGATAGCGAAAAATAAAATTATCATCGAATTAATCAAAATGTGTTGAAGGTAACATACATATCAAAATGCATTAAACTCAATAGCCCGCTCCAATCGGAAATGGTAAAGATTTGTTGCCACGTTTATGCAGTGAGGCCATATAAATCACTTATCGAACAAATAAAACTCGACACAATAAATGTTACGCAAATGTATTCAATTCTGCATGCACTCGACACAACACAACCAAGAAACTGTGCACCGAATTCGGAAATGACGTAAGCAGAACAAAATTAACATAACTTGATCGAAGGAAACAGCTTTAAATGAATTTACAAACACATTCTATAATATAAACGATTACCGGCAATCAGTTGGAAGTCGTAAACGAAGCAGTAAATGGAGAGAGTGAACTAAAGCAATACCTTGGGTGAGGAGAGCCTTTGATTGGTTTCTGACCATATTTCCTCCACGAGTATTCGTCGGGCGGTATATCCGCTAATTTGTTACTTATAGCAGGTACTTTGATAGACCTTTTCACCCGGTGCTTCCTACATTCCCGAAAAAACAATCGAATATTAAAAACCGAAAAAAAAAACCCGGAGAACTGAGGCGACCAAAAACAACAACTACCTCTTCTTCGAGCAATGACATCGAGCACTGCCTCCGCATTTGACACTACCATCTTCTCCCCTTCCGTTGCACCGTCTCTTGTTATGGTACGAGCTCTGATCGGCTGACCGAGCTGCCCCGATCAAACGGAACGAACTTCCATCCAGATTGGCAACGGTGCCGTCCATGCTCAACGAAGAGATAAACGACCTAGTGGACGACATTGTTGGGGTGCAAGTGGAGCTGTCGAAATTGAGGCTGATGCCGCTGTTGCTCCGCCGATACATGAGCTCAGCCTGCTGCTTCAACTGCTGCTGCTGCAGTTGGAATCTCTGCTGCTGTTGTTGGTGGTGTTGTTGGTGGTGGTGGTGGTGGAGAAAGTGGGAGTTTGGTAATGGTGTTTGTATGGCAAGTTGGAGGTTTTTGCCGTGGGAACTCAATTCAAGAGAAGGGTTTTTTCCGGTGTTGGCGGTGGTGGGGGGTGGTGCATTTTCTTGGCTGATTTGGAGGAGGTGGTGGAGGGGGTTTTGTTGGTGGTGGTGGTGGTGGTGGTTGTTGTTTTCTGTTGTGGTGGTGAAGATTGGGTTTTCAAGAAAGATGTTTTGAGGGAAAGGGGTTTGGAATTTCTTGGACTTTCTCACTCTAGCATGGCCGCAATTGGGAGAAGAAGAAGTGAGGAGAGAGACTACTTTCTTGAATTTGTGGACTGCGTCGCCTGTTTGCTCTGCTAAATTCCTGGTTTGGTTTTGATCTTGATGGTGTTTGGATAAGATGTTAATTACTCTGTGGCAACTCTCCACAGCTGAAATATTTGCCTTTTCAATCTCCTCCATTGATTCTCTCTCTCTCTACACAGAAAGAAATCAAGAAACAAGGATAGAAAGAAAGAAGGAAAAAACCCTAATTCCCAAATTAAAAAGGGGCAAAATTGCCCATATGTTATCCAAAGAGGCAAAAACTGAAAACCCAGATAATCAGAAGCTCCATTTATGGCAGCAGACAAATTAGGGCTTCTTTAAAGCAATCAAAGAAGAGATTCATTTCTGCAGCATAAGGGGGGTTTGTGAAAATTAATCAATAACCCAAAAAAAAAAAAAAAAAAAGATGAGAGAGAGAGAGAGAGAGAGAAAATCCAAGGAGCGAAAAAAGAGTGAAAGGTGAGGAAGAAAAGAAATCAAGAACGGAACTTTAGTTGGACTTTAGGAGGAAAAAATGGCTGAGAAAAAAATTAGAAACCCTAGATTCTTTAAATCTCCATAGGGGAAGAGAAATTTTGGGATTGAAAGGTGTGAAAGAGAAGACTTTGCTTTGCTTTTTTTCTTTTTCTTTTTCTTTTTGCCAGTGAAAATTGACACAAACCCCAGAAGAAATCCCTTTTTTTTTTTTTTTTTTTTTAAATTAATTCATTAATAACTCTGCTACAAATTATTACAACGAATATTATACTCGGAATGATAAATATATTGTATTCTATTCTAGAGAGAGAGAGAGTTAGAGAGAGAGAGAGGCATTTGGCATTAATTAAAAAAACCTGCGCACAAGGGAAGCTCAGAAGTGAAACTGCCGTCTCTGTCGCAGATTTCAAGGTGGGGTCCACTTTGGACTTTGTATTCCTTTTTTTTTCTTTTCTTTTTTTCTGATATTTTTATTTTTGATTTTCTTTTTACTAAATAATAATAGTGGAGTAATTGTTAATTATTAACACAGGGGATTTGTATTAGAGCGATGCTTTTGCTTCTTCCAATGCAAGACTTATGTCTTGTCCTTTTGCTTTCAAGAGCATCTCTCTCTACGTGTTATTTTTGTAATTTTTTTATCTTATGGACCAACAGTTGCAGCATCCAACTCAAGTATTGATTTTTTATTTATTTTTTTTTCCTGTTTTTTTTTCAGGAAATATATGGAGTTGATTATCAATTCGACCTGAAAATGTACAAAAATGACTACAAAATGAATTTATTTAATTAAATTTGCTGTTTAAAAAAAAATTAACTTAGGATCTACAAAATGGGCACAAAATATAAAATCGAGCTCCAGCCCAATTGACACAATTCTTGATTTCCACTTAAAAAATTAAACGAAGTGGACCTCAATAAAATAGTAAAAAGTTCCCGGACCTTCATTTATAGGGCAAATTACGGTCACTCTCACAAGATAAATTGAATATATGAAAAAATCATTCATGATTGCATAATTATAATTATCCACCGTGTCCGTAACTATATATTTTCTTACAGATCGATTTATACAGTGTCAAGTTTATCTACTGAAAGATGATTTTTTTTTTAAGACAATATATAGTTTAGAAGGATGGTCGTAATTTGATCTTATCTCAGGAGGTGATCGTAACGTGCCCATTATAACCAGAATCTACACCGTGCATATGCAGTTTAATTGATGATTTTTTAAAATATTAACATAGATTCATTTAAGGCCAAATCTCACTAATGATCTATCATTTTGATACTTAGTCCATTTTAGTCATTCTTGTCTCAATTTTGTCCTTCATCTCTATAATGCATCTCATTATAATCAATTGGTGTATAAATTGTTAATTTTAACGGAATATCCTTAAGGTTGAACGAAATATTCCATTCGTTAATTATTTTTGAAACATTGTGAATAAATAATTAACTTTATAATTTAAAAATAATATTTGCAACCCAGAAAAATATAACTCATAAAAAATAATCATTTATATTAATATAACTTCAAATTAATTATACAACATATTGATTTATATTAATATAAAAACATTCATTTAATTTTTTTTTTGATTTTATGTTAATATTTAAAGAACTAATTCGATTGTAAATATTTTTCTATTGTTTATATATTGTGTACGGTTTATTAAAAATAATTATTAGAATGGAATATTCAATCCATTAGATAAAATATTCCGAAATTTAACAAAATTATACACCAAAGGATTATAATGAAACAAATTTTAAACTAGTGCATACCTGTTAAGAAAAACTACTAAATGTTCATATGTGTGATAAATAAACTAATAAAATGACTAAAAAAATATATCTTAATTGTTTAACCATTCGTTATCTTACTATCTATGTATGCTCTTGCTAGAAATGCCATATGCTCTTGCACATGATATAAGTGTTAAAGTAGTGATCGGCAAACCAACTTGAGGTTGTGGTTTTTTCTATAGTTGTCTGAAACAATCTATTTTGTATTAATGAAATTCATCTTTTGACATTTTATATATATTATTCAATGCATGCGCATAGATATAGTCCTTACATTTATTGTCTATTTTGGATTGGTCTAGTAGAATCGTGAGATAATTTATAAATATAAGTAATGTAACTGTAAAACCAGTGCATAATCGAAGGATTACACCAACAATGATGATACTTGTTTTCCCTTTTGATACTAGCACTTAGTGTATGTGTACCGCATGTCATCGGCGGTATTGTGACATCGACATACATAAGTGGGTGCTTATATAGATGAGTTCACTGAATTTCCTCGCCTTAGAAATTTCTAAGCGGTTTTCACTTATCCAGTAGAGGTTTATATATATGGTATAATTGTATACCATTAATACTTAAACCCAGACATCACCGTGAGTTCACTAGATGACTAGCTATATCGTGAATTATCTCTGAGTCTCCTCGAAGACTGCTCCAATGGCCAATTTCCGTACAGTCTAAAATCTAGCTACTGTAAAGTTTGTGCATTTTAGTAGGGGATTCGCACAATAATAATTCATCGGATGTAATGTGTATTCTATCAGTTTGTAATCCATGATTTTCTATCCAGAATAGATAGTGGGGTGATTATAGATAAGGGTTCCTTTGAATCACACACGGCATAATTATATAACTTAGAACGTTCACACAATTATCAAACTAATAAGAGGTCTTGGTCAACCAATGCCTCTTATTTCATCAGGACATGCCATTGATGAAATCATATTGTACACGAGCTATATCACATGGTTCTTGCAGACACTTCATTTGTATTTAGGGAATCATGATACGTTGTTGCTAGGCACCAATCTTGATTCAATGGGTATTCAACGATTAGATATGTGATTGATCTAAGAAGAGTCTTACCTTAACCGGGACTCTAGGGAAGAGTTTGCCTATGAACAATGTGTTGTTCGAATCACAAAGACTTGAGCGTCGTCAACTGGTTTACACCTAACCATTGAGGGTCATACTGCTTGTGACGAGAAGCTCTTAATAAGACGAGCTAGTATTGAATTAAGTTGTTAATCTTATGTGATATGATCCTAACCAGCTCCAACACAAAGAATTGGAAGAAGAGACAGCATGTGAGTTTAATGAAGTTTTTCGTGTTCATAATGATAAGAATCAGTACAAGGGAGTTGATTGAAGAATCGATGGTTTGGAACTGAAGAAAAGAAAGAGGGAATTTGTTTGACTAATCCAATTCCATGCATCCGAGATTCTCGCTTATTTCTGGCAGTCTTACCATTCGGGTAATAACTCTCTTATCCGAAGTCCAATTAAGGTGATTCTAATTGCTACGGAAAGCCAACTTAAAGATCTAAAACTTTGGTGTTTTGATCCGAGAGAGATTCGGTGTGAAAAAGGTCAGAAATCGAGCTTGAAGTCAACACACGTGCACAGTCAAGTGTCTACTCGAGTTATGAAGAGTGTTCGTATGGTCGACTTGATGTTTGGAGTTTGTATTTTATTATATTACGTTTTAATATTAGGATTTAATATATTTTTATCATATTAGAGTTCTTTGTGGTTAGGATTTTCTTATTTATTAGTTTCCTTATTATAGTTTAGGTAATAGTCATTTTCTTTGTGAAAAATGAGTCGTTTTAGATCTTATAAATAAGCTGCCAATTTGGCTTATTTTAATGGACGAATTTTAATGATTAAATGGAGTTTATTCTCTTTGGTTCTTTAAGAATTGTTCGAACATTTCGGTGGATTCCGTTTGTTCACCCCGACTTATCAATCGATCTTTTGCAATCGATTGTGGCGTCTTCGCATACCAAGGTTCTTGCCTCTTTATAGGCAACGGGTCGCGGTTCCACCCTTTGATCCCTTCTTTGGACGGTCCAGGATTTGAAATTCGAAGTATTGATACCGGGTCTCGTCACGATGTTGGCGTGGTTCGTGTCATTATGATAGTTAGATTGAATCCAAGTTTCGTAACTGTTAATTACGGATTAGAATGAAGAAAGACCGGAGAAATGAGTGAACTTTCTAAATTTGGAAAAAAATCTGATTTAGAAAGTTTACAGTATTGGAACTTGGAAGTTTCTGATTTTTGAAATTGAAAACTTGTGGATGGCACTCGTATTGACAAGAACGTTGTACTCGTGGTGAATATGTAATCGTTATTTTTTTTAGAGTAATCGTTTGGGAGAAACGAAACTTAAAAGGCATCGGACTTAAGTTGCTTAACGGGCGGCTTAAGAAGACCGAGTGTTATATATTAACATCTATGTCGCAAAGAGTTTACATGGAAAGACAACAATTGCATGCATGTTTATTTCGTAGGTCTTTGATTCATATTGTTGCTGAAATTTTCTAGAATAATGTGTTGAACATTTTCTTCTAGTTTAGTAGTTGATTACCATAATTTAATATTTGATTACTATAATTTAATTTATAGTTGATTTCTATAATATATTTAGTAGTTGATTAATGTGATTTAGTAGTTGGTTAAACTATGTTATTTTTTAAATAGATGTTTTCGCTATTTTTTTATTACTGAATTGTGTTGAATGTCACTGTATTACAGATTGTTTTTGTCAATTTTGAAGTTGGTTATATTCATCAACTACTATTTTAGTAGTCGATTTCATTAATTAACTACACTTTAGTTGATTAATATTATAGTCGCTTAATATACCACACATGGAAAAAAAGTTTAAAAAAATGAAGAAAATATAAATTTAATTTTTTTTAAGAAAAAAATTAGAATAAAAAAAAAAAGTAAATAACAAAAAACGAAAAATAACAAAAAAAAAAAAAAAAAAAAAAAGACGAAATGGATGCGTAATGGGAAAAAAATAGTGAAAAGGTAAATTTAGGATGGAAAAGTAGCATGAATTTATCTTAAATGGTGAAAATATGAATGTATCTCTCCCTACTATGCTTAGGGGTTCCGTTTTATCTAAGAACCCCTTTCGTACAAGTATATTTTAGATCTATCTTCAATAATTCTTACCCCTGAACACTTAATTACGTAGCAATTTAATATTTAGGGTAAATTTCACTTTACACCCTTGTACTCTACCTGAGAATTACTTTACCCCCTCGTACTCTCAATTTTATCAATTTACCCCCTTGTAGTTGTACAATTTCCCAATACAGTCCTCTCCTTCAACTTTTGTCGATTTTGACTCTGACGCTGTTTGGTCAGCTCTGTAAATTACAAAATTGTCACTGCCTATAACACGTCGTTTCTTCTCCATCAATATTGTCGTTTCTTCTTCTCCCACCACTTTCCCTTCCAAGATATCCCCAAATTGAAGCTCTAACGTAGCAAAAAATTAAGACAAAAAAATTGATCGATTCCACCAAGTGCAAAGAAAAATATATGAACGTGTGAAACTTTCTTTTTTCTAAACTCGAGAGTTAAAATCGAAAAAAGTTAATATTTTGACTCTTGATCAAACGGCGTCAGAGTCAAAATCGAAAAAAGTTGCAGATAGGGATGTATTGGGAAATAGTACAGGTACACGGGGTACATCGATGAAATTGAGAGTACGAGGGGTAAAGTGGTTCTCGGACAGAGTACGAGGAGGTAGAGTGGAATTTACCCTAATATTTAATCAATATTCATTGACCCAAGAGCGGCGCACCTTATCAAAATGTTGGCCAAGAAACGGACCCCGTTAACCAGAGCCCAAGTTAATTTTGTTGATAACAGTGAGTACTGCTGTTAGCCGTTGCACAAAACGGAGTGGGGGTGGTGCTTATCGTGCGCCGTGGGGTACGTATGATAGCATTATGTGGACCCCGCAGTCAGGATTAGCGTTGACCTCACCCAACACCAAGATGTACCTCTCACGCACGCATGCACCTTCATCATTCCACTTGGCTTACAATATTAATAAATTATCATCAATTTCAAATGCAATATTGTAACTTGTACTTGCAAGTATATCTAATAATAAAAACAAAAAGGTATAAAGATTATAGTAAAATAGTTAAAAATTGAAATTGCGAAAAAATGAAAATCGTTACATAGGTTGGTGTTGAGTGAACGTCCAAAAACTTAAGTTGTTAATATCGCTTATCGTGTTGAATGACCGGCCACTTTAACTAAAAGTTTAAGTTGTTAGTGAAATGTATCATTTAATATTAAGAGTAAAAAACAGTTTGCCCCTAAAACTAATGCCCGTTTTGCGCTTTGCCCCCAAACAATTTTTTTTTGCACGTTTTTACCTAAACTTGTGTTTTTGTTACACATTGCCCTAAAAATGGTATTTTCCGGTGATTTCCGCCAGAATACTAGACATGTGCAAATCACTTGAGTTTGGCAGGGGCAAACTTGTCACTTCACTCATATTCTTCATTCCCCTTCGTCTCTCCCAACGCCATCCTTCATCCTCCATTTTTGACGCAGATTTTCTCCCCTGTGAAATTTCATCTTTCTCACACACAACTGAAGGAGTAGGATGAATTGTTATTTTTGTTAGAGCAATTTTTTCGATATTTTCTGCACTCTCCCACTCTCGATCTACACAATTCTCACTTTTAACATGGAAATCCATCTCACTTTACCTCCAAGATCCCACTTTTCAGCAATATTTCTGGATGAATGACACTCGATGGATGAAGGGGGAATCGCAAAACTCAATTTCATAGTCGAATTGATTATTCGAAAATAATCCTCAATTCTCGAATCTGAAGAAAATAAATTTCCCATTTTATTTCAATCCACTCCCGACGAAGAAATTCTTACATTCTGAGAATATAAAATTGTACCCCAATCCAAAATCCAAAATCCAAACAATAACAACACACAAACATTAAAAAACATTAACCTTCATGTTAAAGCAAACAACAATGGAGGTAGGATGAAGGTTAAAAAACATTAACCTTCATGTTAAAGCAAACAACAATGGTCTGCCCATCTCACAATCCTCTCATGTCCAGAATTCCTGTACAAATTTGAAGAGGTAGGATGAAGGCCAAAAAGGACGGCGAAATTGGGGGATGTATTTTCTTCTGCACTATAAGTGATTAAAGGATGGGGAAGAAGAAGAAGACTAATCAAGGGGAGAAATGGAGAACTTGCTTCTGTGTATTTGAGAATTTGAGAAGAGAGATTACGGAGATGACAAAAAACAAAAAAAATAGAAAGTGAAAAAATAAAAACAGAGAGAGAGGATGGAGAAAAAGAGGGAATGCAAGTGAATGGACAAGTTTGCCCCTGTCAAACTCACGTGATTCGCACATGCCTAGTATTCCAGCGGAAATCACCGGAATATACCGTTTTTAGGGCAACGTGCAACAAAAGCACGAGTTTAGGTAAAAACGTGCAAAAAAAAATTGTTTGGGGGGCAAAGCGCAAAACGAGCATTAGTTTAGGGGGCAAACTGCTTTTTACTCTAATATTAATATCTCCAATACGCACGGCAGACAAATTATGTTTGAAGCATTGCACTAGAATTGTTGGAATCGGTGGCGGTGGGATTCAAATTCAGGACCTTTCATTTTGTCTGACTGGAAGATATACCATATTGAATGACCACCTCAACCAAAAGCTTAAACTGTTATTGAAATGTATTATTTAATATAAATATCTCCAATAGTTCACTATAAGATTGTTACATATTTTGGTCCGAATTCTATAAAAAAACCATTACTCGATCCAGGACCGTTTAACTTACCCAAGTCCATGAAGGAAAAGAATATCCTTCATTAATTTAGACCCTAATTCTCCACTTAATTTCTGCAGCCATGAAGGAAAATAATATAAAACTACATATTAACAAACCTAATGCTTATCCTTAAAGAAACATGGAAAATGTGGAATGAATTAGTGGTTTGGTAAACAAAAAAGTCATGGTGGCCAGCTGTACCATAGAAGACACCATAATATCCAAATTATCACTGCACACACACTTAGTGGAAAACATTAAAACAAAAAGATAAGTGTGCTATTACTAAACTAATTAATTAATGGCCTAATACTTATCAGTTATCAGTAATGCTAATTATTACTTTACTATGTTATTGGCTTGATTACTTCATCTTCCACACTCAGATAAATTAACAAGTTATTAGGTGACACGATTTACTTAAAAAAAAAAAATTCTAGAGAAAAAGATGACAAGATCATTTGCTCAGACTCAAATATACTTTTAGTGGAGAAAACCTCAACCGTAAATCTTTAATTTTGTCTCATTATATATCACCATCGTCACAATCAGTGATGAAGCCAGGATTCTATAACTGAGCGAGGCGAATGTACACAAAACAATAACATAAAAAAATTAATCACATCAACGATTGTTTCAAGAGTCGGCAGTTTAGGATATGTATGTTACGGACTTAAATTTCTGGGGGTTCGAGGGCTGCGCCCGAAAAGGGATTGTTTTTATTTTTTTTATTTTTTGTGTGTGTGGATAAAATAGGTAATTCCAACGGCTAAGTTTTTCTTTGAAATAGAACTTTAGTTATTGAGAGGAGGGAAAAGGGTAAGAATTTAAGATGGATTCGAGGTAGCACTTTACTTTTTGCATGCTAAAAAGCATATAAAGCCAAATCTGCTCCCTTGGGATCATATAAAGACATTTATGCTTTTTTTTTTTATATATATTTAAAAATATATAAATGCATATATATTAGATACACATCGATATTTATATAATTATATATATATTAATGCCAAGAACTGATTATGCATAATAATATTTCAGGACCAGAGTTTATATTGAAGTGAGAAGAGATACTTTTTCACTTTAGTTATTGCTCTGTTTGTCCTAGAATTTATGTGTTTGATGTGGAGTTGATGATGCAGAAAGATCAGCATTTCAGACATTGTGCTGGAAATTTTCAGGCATTATGCAAAAAATGTTTTTGAACATAAAACACAATTTCACACATCTCTTTCAACATTAATTATCCAAAATCATTCTTTTAAAGAAAAGTATCAGAAATTACTAAGTAACAGAAAATCATCACCAGTGACCAGACCAAAGTATAGGCTAATAATTAATTGAAATTTGGACATTTGTTCTTACTTAGGACATTAGAATCAAGAAAGACACCAAAAAATTAAATTGAATAAATCATCACATTTCACTTGAACTTAACTAATCAAATTGTTTTTAGAATCTTATAAAAACACACACACACACACACACACACACACAGTGGGAAGAAGAAAAAATAAACAAGGAAAGTGGAGAAAACAAGATTTGAACTCTTTAAAATCACCTTTAGTTTCTCAGTGAGAAATTATATATACACACACACACACCACAACATAATTTAACTAGATAAAAGAAAGTCAAATTATCGAGCAAAAATTCCTTTGCAAGAAAAAACGAACAGGATCGGGAAAAATGTTTTGTCGTATTATTTCCATTTTCCCAAACAATGTGTTTCTTTGAAAAACTATTAATCAAGTATTATTGTTTCCTTCCTCTTCCTTTCTTGGCTGGCTGTGCCTCTATTTGTTCTTTTACACCGACTTCAGATATATCCGCTGCACAAAATAATTTTATACAGAAGACCTTATAAGAACGGTAAGCACAAATATTTGACGCTGGAAATTAAAAATGAAAAAAAAACCCATCTCGATTTCCCCTATTTTCTCCTCCATCGAGCGCTTCTCCAGACAAAACAAGTGCACAAATGGATAATTTACATTGTGTACAAGTGGTAAATGAGTGTCGAGAATATTTAAACATCGGTGAAAAACGATACCTTGAGGTCCGTTAGCCATCAGGGTAAAGAATATGTTATTGAGCTTCTCCATCTTTCTAGCATCCTGTGCTTGGTCTGTCTTGAATTTTATACACTGATAAGAAACCGAAAAACCATTTCAGATAATGACGAAAGTCGGCAACTTAATGTTTAGTGTGTTATTGAGGTAATCGATTATCCTCTTCGAATTTTGCAGCATCCTATTCACAACATATTTTGCGGATAACGATTGTAACTATCGACATCGTTTTATACAGCTTAAGCACCTTACAACAGTCTTATTTTTTGAACATGCAAAGATGCAAATATGAATTAAATCGGCTGATCAAACTGTTTGACATTTGACAATGACAAGGTTGTTTGAAGTCAATGTACATATATACTGTATTTTTTTCCGGGATAACTCAAGAGCGATCAATATAACCTCAGGCAAAACAAAGAAATCATACAATTGTACGCTGACACATAATGCGAAACTGAAGATAAATGAACGAAAGAAGAATGATATTCATGAAATTGGCTCTGTGTGGTCAATTAGACGATGATTTTATGTACAGCAGTCGGCTGTAAGGTAGAGGTTTGAATTGAAGGAGAGATAATGCTCAAATTTTATGTTTTGTGCTTATTACAGTTTACATAATAACACTCTCTATGTAATGAATGAACAAAAGAAAGAAATTTGAGACGATGAGCCTGTTTTCACAATTTATGAGCATAATCGTCATATCGTTCTTCTCTTTAGAAACCTAAGGGTGAACAAAAAAATGAGAATTCAGATGTCAGGTGAGAATACGTCAACAACTCACTAGCCCGACCCCTAATTCTTACTAAAACAACTTATTTAAGCTCATGTTAATTTGAAAATTAATCTCGTGTGTGAATGTGCAGGAACTCCTCCTTCCCGGTACAAGTAGTATAACGTACCCATTCCCTTTGTCATTGAAAAAATCGAGAAAAAGCGTAATTATGAGTTTTATTGTGCTTTTTCTTGATCACAAGACATGTAGTATACCAAATGAAACATAATACAGTCGACTTGATTATGTTCAAAGACCAGAAGCAAATATAGATAGAGCTAACCAAATAGAGGAAAATGCGATGTACTGAAATTGAACATTTATCGGAAAGTTACAGATCAAAGTGTTGCAGTGATCAAACTCTGAGATACAATTGAATCATTAAACGTGTTGCAGTGATCAAACTCCTAATTTTCTTATCCATCCTTCGTCCACATTTACACAAGTAATTATGCAATAATTTGGTATGCCCTTAGTTAATCAATGTAATCTCAGAGAAGAGAACAAAATAGATTTTCATCGAGTAGCATTTCATTACCAATTTCTTTGTCATCATATAAATGATTAAAAATCTACAAAATTCAGAAAATTTATTTTTCATTACCAATTTCCTTGATGATTGCAGAAACAGAGTTTCGAGGCGTAGCGGAATTAATAGAATTCTCTAAATTCTACACATTCAAACCTAGGTTTTCACACCACTACACCTTATAGATAAGAATACATTCTACAACACAGTTCCAATAATAAACAAATTAAAAAAAAAGAAAAAAAAAAAAACAGATTTTTGGGCAAAAACAGAAAAATACCTCCTTATCATCAGTGACTTTGAGAACCAACTTGCCATCGCAATGCCTGTATTTCGTCGAGTAACGAGTCTGGATCGATCAGAATTGCACGAAAGTAATAGTAAACACAAAATTATAAAATCAAACAAGTGTAAAAAAAAATTAAAAAAAAAATAGAGTAGATGAAATTACTTGATCGGGTTGGGAGCGAAACAAAAGAAGGGATTTTTCTAGAAAATCGTCCCACGATGCCACGTATACCATTCTACTGTGTGTGTGTGTTTTGAGGAGAAGACGAACGAAGCTAAATCGATGGCGCTGGAGTTTTTAATTTGGCTTCGCAACTCAGGCCTTCGGGGCAGTGAACTCTATTATTATGATTTATGAAGCGAGACGACGTCGTTTTCTGTTTCGTTCTACTGCCTAGGGTTTATAAGTTCAAGGGATTTGTTATTATGTATTTGAAATCATTGCATCCAAACATACTCTAATTGAGTTCGTTATTTAAATACTAGTTTAAGTTTGATTCTTTAACAAAACAAAAACCAAACTTAAACACATACTTTTGTTCCATAAGTTGTGAAGTTCGACTAAAGATAATCAAAATCAAGCTACTCGAGCTAGATTGATTTGTTACTCGACTCAGTTACATATCAAACTAAGTTGAAATCAAAACTCAATAAAAATTTACAACGAGTTTGAACTACCATAAACTTGGCTCGGACTTTGTTCGTTTACACGCATATTTAGTTCCACTCTTATTTGCCAATTCGATAGCGTCTATCAAACTAATTCCCGACTAGTATTTATAATATTCATTATTCAAATGTATATATTTCTATTGTTATAACTTACATATTTCTTTGTCATAATTCTCTTTAGTCAAAGTATAGTAAAACTGATCTATACTATGCTAAATCGGGAAATTTTTATCATTCATTTATACATAAACACTCACACATGCATATTAGTGTGCGTGGATCAATAATAAAAATTCACAGTGTGTAATCTTCATCGGCCGTAGCATAAAAATAACCGAGAAAATTAGTGTTATGATAAGAGTCCAAAAGTCGGGACAACCAACTTTGGTGAGATCAAATATGAATCAATAAACCGATACTTCTGAAAACTCGAATCAGTAAATATTTGCTGACACGAGTTCTCTCATGAGAGTGAAAAAATGTTTACCCAAACAACAATACAGACACGTTATTCAATCAAGCATATATATATATATATATATATATATATATATATATATATATATATATATATATAGGCTATAATCAAGAGAAAACAAACATCATATAAGAAAGAAAACATCAACGGAACTCTTAGGATTGTGCTCCCAAACATCATAAGTTACATATATTGTTACAACACTTCCACGAATTCGAAGATCAACTCTCATGCAAACTTTTTATATAATAAACTGGAAATGGAAAAAAATTCAAAAAAAAAAAAAAAACAGAATAGAAATTGCGTTCAAGAATTTGGAAGTCTGCGAGCATAACCGAGCACCATGACAAAGTCCTTGGCAGAAGAGCCGATAGTGGCGGACACTCTGTCGGTAGAAGTTGTTTGAAGCCAAAGGTCAACTAGATTGTTCAGGGTCAATGTGGGGACCACCGTCTGCCCCATGCATTTTATGTCAACCTAACAAATCATCGACCAAATTATTATCACGTAAGCTTATTATTGAGTTATTGTTGCTACAGATACAACCATGGATTGTTCTCTGAAGAAGCTGCTTATATAAAGATATAATTAATTATATCAAAGAAAAGTTATTTTTTTTTTTAACTATTACGCAGACGAACGAGAATGAGGTGGTTACCTCGACTTCGTTAGGCAGATCTAACTTCCTCTTAAGGTACTTTTGAATAAAAGAAACTGGTATTGTCCCATCCCTGTAAAGAACAAAGTCATATAGATTAGCGTAATTGATAACAAAAAAAAAAGAGGTTCTTGTGAAATATGCAGCATGCAAGTCTAAAAATCGAGCTTTATTATGCTACTGAAGTCTGGTGCCGAAGGAGAGAATGACAAGTTCAATTAAAAGTGTAAATTACAATTTCTTCGTCATGCAAAATTAATTCATAATACCTCTCGAGACTTGGGATAAAATATTTAAACGGATCAATGATTATCAACTCAAGTTTTTTAACGCATCATTTTACCAAATAGTTATGCATTGATTCAAACATAAAACGAGACCTGAACTAAGAGGATCAATGAGAAAGGAGTATAGGAAAAACGAGGACATAATTTTGTCCCAAAATGAAAAGTTAAGGCAGGTTACAGAGCTTTTATACGGGTATCAGACATATGCAACTTGAACTAGTACTACCACCCTGTTATTAACCAAGATATTTAATTACGTATAATCGTAAAATCAATAATGCATGAAAACAGAAGTTTGTTCATGGGGTTTATAACTTATAAGACACACGGGCAAAATCTCGGGCTTCTGATTCCAAGCTCAAAAGAATTCAGCAAAGCAAAAGTATATCTGCTTAAATACATTTCTCTAAGTCTTTCATGCAGTCATAAGCTAATAAAAAAAGGGTTCAATGGTTAATCTCTCTATTACTGCTGACTTTTTGCTAATCTTGTTAGAACGGAACTGCATTTGATGACAAAGCAGCTGCTTATCGAGAGACAAATCTGATTAGAGCTTTCAACAGAAGAAAAAAGCAAATTGATTGGTTACTTAGGAGAAAAATACTAGCTAGAAATATCAACAGTCAGAACCACATTAGTACTGTTAACAAATAGAAATAAAAATCTTAGTAAGTAACAATTATCGCATTTTCCATTACAAGACCCTTTTACTGATTTCTATATACCCGACTGAATACACAAATTTTTAGCACTAAAGCAAAGATGTTTCCACATTTCATGCAAAACCAATAAAATCCCAAAAAGCGAAACGACCATTCAAAAATTAGAAAGACAAAAGCGAAGGAGAACTAACTTTATTCTCAAGTAACTTGCCGAGATCTGAGGCAAGGGTGGTGCATCTCCTTCCCTGAAAACATATCACGCAAAATTAGAGATAAACCAAAGAAGTAGTAAAAAAATTAACTATTTTTCGTTCGTTTAAAAACAGAGAAAAATACACGTAAGAATTGACGTAAACTTCTTACGGTTCATTAGAGGCCACTAAGGAGAACCAAATTGGATAATTCCTTCTCTCAGATTTAGCACTAGCAGCATCGAGCATCACCTGTGGCGAAACCCTCATTTCACCAAAATTTTGCACCTTGTGACGTATTTTGCGCATCTTTTTAGGCTTATCAGATTCTAGAGGGGTATTATGGTCACTAAAATTCTTCTCATCTTTAACCTTTGCCTTCTTCCTAAGTTCCTTATTTTTTGTTTTCCTGAGAAGACCCTCCTCATTGTCAAATGTACGCTGTTCTTCAGATTTAGAAGACTTGCTCCCATTCGCTGCTTCGACCAAACAAGTTAAAGGTTTCCACAAATCGACTTTTCCTTCGTAATTCTCAGAATGCATAGATGGCTCGCCCACAGCAGAATTCTGCGAATAATAATAATCAGTAACAATTAAAGATTGGTATTTTTAACATAGGAACACGAAGTTGTTATAGCCCACAATCATACATACCTGTTTCACATTTTGAGAAAGTTTGTTTAACTTCTCCTGTGAGCTAAAGCTTTCAAGGTGGTCTCCAATGGTGTTTGTCACGGGTTTTTCGATGGTAAAATTTGAACCCTTTGAAGCTTTTCTTGCAATGGATTTGGATCTTCGACCAGTCATGCCAGTCTGTGCTGTAACTCTCGGTGTACTAACCACCAAAGATGAGAGCGATCTTTCTTTTCGCTTAGCTGGCAACATAACGGGTGTTGCAGAATTAGGGGCCTTCACTTTTATTCTCCTATGAGGAAATATTTTTGCTCTTACGTCTTGTAGATTATGATCCGGCCTGGTTAAAAAATATCCATCAAATCTCTAAGAAAAAAAAAACAATTGCCCACCAAAAGTAGAGCAAATACGATTGGTCGAGCAAATATGAGGTCATCAAAGACATTTAATGATGTAAGTTTCTTGAGAAACAAGAGAAACATATACGAAAAGAAAAGATTGTTTCTGAAACAATTCGTTCGAATGCTTACTTATCTATTCCAATTTCCAACCTACCTCTATATGGGTTTACAGATCTTACCTTAAGCGTAACTGCTGTACACGAGCGTTTAGCAACGATCGTTATAGTATGAAATATTGCAATTGCTAGAACACATTTTGTTCTCAGTACGAGTCAACCATTTTTCTATTCTTTTACTATGAGAAACTTCTCAAAGTTAACAATCCTATGAGTTGAGTTAAAACTGAAGTTGAGATAAAGGATGTCAGGTAAAGAGCACATACGATAACCAAAGCACATTGTACATAAAACCTAACATTTGATAGTTTTTTTCTCTCGAAAACAGGTTTCCTCTTTTCTTAAAGCAATGTCAAAATATCCTAAATTCCTAATTGTAGCTATGCATATATTTCTATTTATTATAATGGAATCGAAATTTCACATAGATATAAAAGCAAAACTATAGAAACTGACGATGTGATACAATTAATCAGATAAAATCTTTATCAGACGCCAGTGATAAACGAATACAGCTTCTTTTTCAAATAAAACCATTAAAATAAAAAGAAAAATGACAGCACATTACCGTATACGTTTTCCCAAAATATTATCCTCTAAAGCACAAAAACAAAACCAAACATAGCAAATATTTTCGATATTTTTCTATAAAATTGCGTATATTACCGCATAAACCTAGAAATTTCCCTGAATAACTAGAAAAAAACTAGAAAAACACTGTGACATATAATGCTAAAGCAGAGGTGACAAAAGGTAAAAATAACACAAGGAGATAGTTTATATGCATAAAACCTCGTTTGCATTCACTGTTAGACATTCATTCTATGTTATCACATCAAGAAAGGATTATAAGACAGCACAAACAAGTGCATACGCAAGTTTGTGAGTCTGCATGTATAAGTTATAAAAAGAGAAATAATAACTAAACCAAGTTAAAAGAAACCAAAGGAGATATAAGCTGCAAGTTAATCTGACCTCAACTTCTCAACTGGAGCACATCCCAAATTTATATTGCATATTGGACAACACTCCATTTCCTCATCCGAAAGCTTGTAGTATATGCACTTTCTGCAAACTATATAACATACATACAAACAAAAAAAAAAACAGACTTCAAACTATGAGAAAAACATACATACTAAAACCGATTAGTCCAAGGAAAATCGATGAATATGACAAGGTCAAATGAGAACAGAAACCAAAAAAAAAAAAAAACGCCAAAAGAAACGAAGTAGTATTGGCATAAAGCATATACTAAATCAGTAACAAAGTCTATGCTATCAAGAAACTTAAGCAATATTATTAAGTTAAGTTCAACATAACATCACAATGGGAAAAAAGAACACACGACCCACTATCAAGATTGATCAGCCCCATGTTTCAACAATATGAATCAGTGAGTTGGGCCAGAGTTGACTTTTAGAAGCAAATAGTCAAACTAATTCATTTATAGTAAACAAGACAAGATAAGCAAGCAGTGCCAAATATCCTCTTTCAGCCAATTAACCAACGTGTTTCCTTTACAATACAGCAGTACACTTTTATCAAACACCTGAGTGAGGTCAAAATTTTCAATTAAAAAAAATCCAGTCCACACAAACACATCGGCCAACTGGCAACCTACGGAGCATAAATCGACAAAAAAAACAAACGCCCATAAAATCAAAATTACGAATAACCCACACAACGAATTTAACAGGCGTATTCACGAATCGAGGACAAAATTAGGGCAGGACGAGTGAAGGAGGAGTACTGACAAGTGTGGAGGCACTCAATTATAGTGGTGGCATCGCGGAGGAGCTTGTGGCAGAGAAGGCATGTCATGCATGGCACCACCGCCTCCCGCCGCACCTTCACCGTCTGGTGCGACATCTAATTATCTCCGATTCACCTAAAATCGACTGGAGAAATCAAAACTATTCGCCACGTATCTTACGCGGTGCATGCTAGCTCCAGCACAGAATTGATGGTGGTGTGATTTACGTCCATTCCTTCTTCATCCACTGTATCTGCATTAAACCCATAAACAAAACCCCACAATTACTACCGCGGAGGCGTTTTACACAGAGCTCCCCCGCAAATTAAACAAAAAAAAAAAACGGAGTTAGAAGTTGCGGCGAAGAATACACCGGAGATTTGCTAGGGATTTATAGCTGCGAGCACCTTTGAATCTGGGGAGAGGTGATTTGGGGGAAGAGAGGGTGGCGCGTTGTGGGTGATCTGTGCGAGTGTGTGTGTGTGTTTTGGTGTGCGTTGGAGGGGATTTGGGTGTCGAAATCTAGAGAGAGAAAGAGGAGAGAGAGAGAGAGGGTCTTCGTTGTTACAAAGCAGAATGAATGAAACCCAAAAGAAAAATGACTTTATAATAATAATATTGTACTCTACTATATCTGGATAGTTTTGAAATTTCCGAGAGCTGTAACCGATGGTTAATATTTACATTTCAAACTTTAATTAGGGTATGGTTTGTTCAAATTTAAATAGCATTTTTAATTATTTCAATTATTAATTTATTTAATTAAATTAGATTAATTGAGTTTATTATGGTTGAAAATTGGAATAAATTTCCGAATTTCATCAATTCCGATATGATCATTTTGTTTTTATTTCCACAATTTTTCATTACAATTTCTGATTTTCTTTTTTCAAACTTTTTTGGGCAGAATAGGATTTTTTCTAAAATTTTCGATTTTAATTTTTAATAATAATTTCGAAATTCCAATTCTTTTTTGAAATTACACTTTTAGAATCAATATTCTTATGCATTTTATGTTATATGTGAATAATAAAATGGTTTTTTTTTTTTCCGACCAATTTCGATATGAAAATTACAATATTACAATATTTTTTTATTCCAATTTTTAGTATCCAAAAACAAAATTGGAACAAAATTAGTATTAAATCGAGTAATTAATTTGATCCAATCCTGTTCTACTGCACGACAAATTTGGATTTATACTTGCTGCAAAGATAGCCAATATTATATTAATATAATTTAATTTCCAATTATTTGCGGATGGACGATATATTTGCTGTTATTGCCGAAGAATAAAGGGTATTTTGTGAATATTATAGCAACTCAATTCGATTTTTAACCATAGGCAAAATTAGTGAAAAAAGAACTTGATTTTGAAATTGCACTGAGATAGGTCCAATCTTATGAGGAAATTAGTGATAACCCCTAATTTGGTTTTCATAAAATTTTGGATTAAACTGAATGTAAATCAACTACGATGTTACGTATTAATCGACTATCATAATTCTATAGTTGAACAAAATATTAGTTCTTAGAAATAATAAATCGACTATAAGGAAACATAGTTGATTTTTATGAGGATATCGCACATGACGTATATCGGTATATGCCATGCTGATAGGAATTTATCTACTTCAAATTTTGATAAACTTGTTCCTTTTGAGCACAAATGCACCGTTCTTCTATTTTATCGATTTGGGTGTTGGGTTGATGTCGAGATAATGTATAGCGTTTTTCGGCAATACCCTCTAGATCTTCCGTCTCCTACGCAAAGACATCATTGTTAGCCTAGAGAAAACCAGCACTCTGCTTCCACTTTAGGCTCAAGGCATGCTCCAACCCTTGGGAGTTTCATGCTACTGGGGACTAACTCCACACCAAAATGAATCTTTGTCGTCAAGATCTTTAAAATATTTATTTAAAATAATTCTAAAAGTGTATTTCCATCAAACATGACTTGATTACTACAATAAAATTAAAATTAAAAGTGTATTCGCTGAAAAACAAACAAACATCGTTTTATTTTTCATGTTCTTATAAAATACATCTTTCTAACACAAAGACATAGTGACTGCTACAATATTTTTTTTTCTCCTCCCAAAATATAAATAAATATTAATTTTATTCTCAAATTTTTCCCCTAGAACATCTTTCCCCAAGATAAACCAAAATAAAACGCATCCAAACATTGCCCACATTTTTCAAATCTTCCACGATGTAAGTCTTGTGTGGTCATTTCGCTAGTTGACCAACACGTGGTATGTTCAGCTTCCATATTCAATAACTAAGAGATTTCGATGTCGAACCATCCCAAGAATGCATTATCGTCCGCAGTCGCACCAATACTCATTCAAAAAAATCAACACACCACACATAGATAAACACACAAACTACTAATATAAAATAAAAATAATTAAAAGAAAATAAATTGGGTTGCCTCCTAATAAACACTTAACTTAAAGTCTTCAAATAATTTTAGCTATCGAAATTATTATGTCCAATCCAAAGACTTTTAAATTGTGCATCTATCCATTCGATTTACTACCGCAATTGCAATCAATGCGTGGATGGCATTGCAATATGTCAGGGTCCACCTTGACTTGTGGTGCACGTTTTTTTTTTGTTTGCTATCAATTGGTACATATTCAATGTAGGGTGTTCATCAGGTGAACCCTCAAATTGGTCAATGACTCTGCGTAGAACCTCGACATCAAACACATTAGCCATTTTATCAATCACTGTTGATGCCTTCAAGTCTACTACCTCAACGACGAAGAGATCCACAATTTGAATATTACTATATACATCGATTTCTCTTGCTCTAAGACATCTTTGATATTGTATGGAAAAATGAGGATGAAAAGTCTGGTGGATTGGAGCGTGGTATACAATTGTTCACCGTATACGATCACAATCGTAAAATAAACTACTATTGCGATAGTTGTGATCCATTACAATATCTTAAGTTGTTTTCTTTTGGGGAGCTCGGATGGCATGCACAAATTACAAAGTTGGTGCGCCCACAAAAATGTGCCAAAATAGAGGGAAGGTTGTTTGTGTGGGCCATGATACAGTTGCTACAAATCACGTGCAGTAAGCCGATGAATTACTTTGGATTGAAGAATAAGGTTGGTGTTTATTCTGTTGTATATTTCTTTTATTATTTTCCTTATTTACTTGAATGAATATTTTTTATTTACAATGCTTCTGGAAAACATGAGCAATTGTTACAATATTTCATGCAAAACATATTATTGTTACAAACTTCAAATGCACAATAATAATTATTTCTACTTGTTGCATGTTGGCATACTAGAAAACAATTGACAACCGATATGTACGTTAAAATAAATGTCAGATTATTATAGGTCAGAAAAAATTCAGAACGAATAATGAACCTAATCGTTGTATGATAATCTTTAAGTTGATGGTGTGGTTGAACCTATGATATTGGGAAACGAGTTGTTCTTCTGATTTCTTTTGTCGGCGATCACAAAGATTTGCAAAAATGACATGTCAACGCTATGGCTCTTGTCAAAAAAATATGGAAAACTTGATATCTTCTTAACCATGATGTCCAATCCCGCGTGGGAAGAAATCACATCTTTGTTAATGCTTGGATAAAAAACTGAAGACATATTTGCGGACATATACTTAATTGCTCAGGTTTTCAGTTGAAGCTTTAGGAGCTTAAGCATGATATTCTAATTAATATTTTTTTAATGTTGTTACAGTGTATGTTTATGCAGTTTAGTACCAAAAGCAAGGTCTTCCTTATTTTCATTGGGTTATTATTTTGGAAGACCACATAAGATTATATTTCAGGGGTTTATGGTCAGATTATTTTGGTTGAGCTTCCTAATAATTCACATCCATTCATATGTGCATATGTAGTTATACATATGATACATGGCCCTTGTGGCGACTCAAATTCTAAGAGTGTGCGCACGCATGACAGTAAATGTAAGAACCATACAAAAGAAATGAGACTGTCATAAGGTTGTTGTTACAAATGTGTTTCTCAGTAATAGATTTGTTCTGTCTTACTGAATGTTTCTATTGGCCAAATTAAACTATCATATTAATGCAGAAATATGTGTCGATATTAAATTTGTCAAGCACTTGTACAAATATATTTACATGCGTCATGACAATATAATGTTTTTTTCTCATGCATCATTATATGAACGCGATGAAATACATGCATATCAATAAGGTCGTTGGTTATATATGTGCGTGTGAGGCTCACTGGAAAAAATATGATTTCTTAACGAGCGAGATGTTGTGTGCAGTTATCATAGTGCATGTACATTTACCGAATCATTAGCCGTTGCTTTTGGTATACAACAGTCGTTGAGGCAGATTTTTGATAACCCTTTGACCAACAACACTATGTTTATAGATTTTTTTACCTCAAAAAACAAAGATGAATAAAAAATGGAAGTTGTGTTTGGTTGACCTCGTACGATTAGCTTGTTTGAAGGCGTGCGATATATTGAGTGAGTTTGATTTTAGTTAATGCATGTTGCTCAACTTCTTTTGAGTATTTAACGGTTGTCGATGGAAGCAAATATGTTACATTTAGTGAGGCTGCTAGATGTTCTTAGCAATCTGATAAATATGTGGATGATATTTTGGCAAAGGCCTCTTTGTTTTATGCCCCTTATTACGTGTGTGTGCTATTTGCATTACTTATTGTTTACGACATCACTGTTGATGTTCAAATAATGCCCGACAAGTATTACTCTTCAATGTTTGAAGACTTTGCTCGTGAAGGAGTGTTGACGAATACTGTGGTGCTTAGGGAAATTTTTGTCATTGATTTGGTGCTTAACTCAATGGATAAATCTATTATGTTTTTTCAATTTGTTTTTTCTACAATCCATGTGAAGATGACAAATCCAACATGGACTAAAAATATGAATTCTATCTAAAAGTTATAACGGATGATATGATCTTTATAGACTTTGTGAGCACTAAAAACATTATGTATTTGATCAAAATGTGCTTAAACTTGATACTAGAAGTTATGGGTTATTTTTTTTTCTTGATGATATTGATGGTACTGGCAAGACATAATTGTACTGACGGTTGCTTTCATAAGGAGATATAACCTTGGTTGTTGCACTTTTAGGTGTGGTTGCATCGTTGTTGCCGGATTGTCGAACAACGCATTCAAGATTCAAATTACCATTCGATGTTGATGGTGTGACTACGATAAGGTCATTAAACAAGCCACCCTAGCTAGAATGATACAAAAGGCAAAACATATTATATGGGATAAAACAACGATGGCAATCGACATACTGTTGAGGTGTTTGAATTCTTGATGTTTGATTTATGCTATAGTCTGTTTTTCTTTGGTGGAAAAATGGTTTTGTTTGGTGGTGATTTCATACAAGCATTATCGATTGTTGCTGGTGGTTCAAGAGATCTATTGATTGAAGCTAGTTCGGTTAGCTCAGCATTATGACAAGATATCTTGTGATCTCCACCAAAGTTAACGTTGACGCAGCTTTTCCACGAGGTAATGATTACTATTACACATCTATGGTTGCTAGAGATTTACAAGGTCAAAGTGTGTAGTGACAGAATTTTCGGCATCTTGGCTGAGTGTTACCTTCCGAGTGGGAAGCTCGGGCCGTTTTACAAGCTACTCTTATGGCGTTAAGCTTCAAATTGCCTGGCATTATTATTGAGGATGATTGTCTCCCGATGATCGATGCGCTTAATGGCCGAGGTTCTTCACTTTCTTTTGTAAGGCCATATGCCAATATATAAACTAGCTTACGATATTGCTTCGCATGAGACTTTTGATTCTTTGGAGGGTGTAACCCTCTCCCCCTATAATTATATTTACCCATCAAAGAAAAAAAAGTACTTGAGAAAATTCAGCAATACAAACATTGAAAATCATAAAAATGTTGGTGAATGGCGCATGCCTAGCTGAGTCAAAAGTCAAAGGCAAGGACAGTACTTGAATAGGTCAAAAGGTTTCTTCATTCTTCTGTCCACACTATTATTTTCAGACTGTGTATTAGGTAGGTGTACCAGAATTCTTAAATCCTATGTTACTACAACAACTATTGCAAATCAATCAATTAATTCAATAAAATTCAATATTTTAGTAAACAAAAAATAACATACATTGATTTTTTCAGTGCTAATATTAACCAACACTCGCAACAAACATTGCCAAATCAAGACAAAACTAAACTAGATACAAACATACACGCGGTAAGTACACGTCGAATAAATTGTATCAAGAACCAACGAGACCTTTGTGCCGAGCATACGAAATTATCGACATAAAAATCGATCCAGAAGCCAGTACTGTAAGCATCACCACCTAAATAACGAGAGTTCACAAGCATATTAATAAATTATATCGAAGAAAAACCGAAGTTTTAATTAAGATGCGTATTTATAATGTATGTATACCCATTTAAATAGGTGGCCATGGCTTTCCCTCCATGGATATGGAATGTTCATCCCGAAAATTGCTGCAACTAATGAATACACGGACAAACAAACCGTGCCGGAACTTAGAAATAGCTCAAGCTGCACGAGATTAAATAAATAAATTAAAGGGATGATTAAATTCTAGAAGATTGATAGGAAATAAATCCAATAATTAATGTATATATATATTTAATTTTTGTCACACCTGAATCAGTTGATTCCTATGATTGTCCAACTGCAAACGAAGAAGACAACTTTGTCATACAAGAAATATAATACATATAAAATTAGTTTTCTGGTATTACCTGAATATTGATATAATCCTCTGTGTCGTCGATGTATTCTCGCAGCTGAAAACGAAGAAAACGAATAACAAAAGGAAATCTAAATTCTCTATTTGTTTTTCAATACTATTAAGGAAAATTAAATACTTGTTGTAATTTCTCGATTTCGATAAATTCAAAACTACTACACAAAATTGCAACCAAATTAAAGCTAATGCATTGGCATACCGTGGTCAGCTTATTCATCGTGCTTTCTATTTGCATAAAGTAAGCCTGCAAATCATGAGATAACATAATTATTAAATATTAATATTGTATTGAAAGAAAAATACCAAGACATTAAAAATACTTCAAATACAATATTAATTCTTCGAGTAACGGAAAAAACCTCAAGCAGCATTTCGAGTTCCTCGACATTATTCTCCTCTTGGGAAGTGGTTAATGCACTTGCCCTGCTGCTACTTCTAGATATTTTCGAGATTGTCGTCCGAGATTCATCATCATCTGCTGCGAAATGCCAGTTACCATGTCCGTAATCACTGGAACCGGAAGCTGATGTGGCAGATTTTCTTGATAGATAAAGTTCCGCCATGTCATCGTCGTCATCAAGAAGTTGCTCTATTTCATCCCTTACCTGGAAATATATAGTAGATTCAAGTATACTGCTACAAGTCTTTTATTTTCGTAACATATAATAAAAGAGGGTTTATTGCAAATAGTACACATAATTGCTACAAAACTACCCTATGTTATTTTATTGGCAAAACCCCCTACGATTGAACTTTTTTTTAGCACACAACCCCCTAAACAGGGATACTAATTGCTTAAAAATTTAAATCATAGGGGTTGTTTTTAGCAATTCAATAAAACACAAGGGTACTGTTTGCAATGAAGTCAATTAAAAGATACCAATGGAAAAAGTTTGCCTCTTTCCAATTTAAAATTGTTACACTAACAATTCATTTAGTAAATAAATTATAGTCACTCTTAATAGTTAATTTCATTGCCTAGTTCATCGGCATGTACTTCCATTAACAATACACAAAAGGTAAATATAAAAAAAAAAAAAAAAAAGACGAGCATACTTTTTGAACCCGACTCGTCAATCTTGACATAGAACTCTTCATTTTACGCACACGATCCAAGTTGCCACTGGTAGTCTGCATTAACATCCAATCATAACAAGTGTCCGTTCATATGACCGATAAAAATAAAAATCTAATGGAGTAATCATCATTATAAATCGGATTACCAATTAGTACTAGATAAGCTTATTACAAGAATTTGAAGATTTTCGATTACCTTAGCAGTAAGGTCATCCAAAGCAGGATAAGCAGCAACTTCCAACTCTCGAGTTTGTGCATCGAGACTACTACAAACACCTTCTAACGCTACTTCTAGCGCTCGGAATTCAAACGGGAACTCTTCTCACAATTTGATCACCACACAATAATTAGCAACACACACTACTAATAACTCAAAAATAAAATAAAATAATAATAGTAATACCATTATGTTCATTAATCCCAACTCCGTTATTACGAGCTTGGGGCAACTCGTCGTCTTCCGCTTCACCTCCGCCGCCGCCGCCGCTGGCCAAAGGCAACCGTCTTTGCAGTTCTTCAACAATCGGCATTACATTTTCATCAAGTGGATGCCTTAGTAATACCTATTTCATCATAATTCATAAACCACACCAAATTAATTAAATTAAATTAAATGATTTAATTCGAATAATAATAATATTTCGGGTTTGGTTTCGAAAAAAATAAATCTGACCTCATCTGTTGTTATAACCGCCTTGATATGCTGCAATTATCGAAATGATTAAGATAATAATCACAGAGCCCCATTAAAATTAAAAAAAAAAAAAAAAAAAAAGGTGAATAATTAATAATTACCACCTCTAAATTGAGGACGATGGCCTTATCTCTGCCGAGAATAGCAGAAGGGTAAGAAAGGAGAGGGTCGAGAATTCGAAGATCTCTGGCATTAATTGGAACCCTATTCATTATTTCAAACTTATCCAAATCGAGTACTACACCTTCTCCGCTGCGCCCTATCAAAATCCAGCTCCTCGAAATCGCTGCTTTTTTCTTCACCGCCGACATTTGAGTTTCCGCAGTAATAATAAATCCATCTTCCTCGCCCATTTTTTTTTTCAATTAATTAATTTCCTTCAAAAAATTCAAACAACTCAGAAATCCATGGCTAGTGTGTGTGTGTGTGTGTAAAGTGAAGATACAGGAAGTTGAAAACAGGGGGATATTTTGGCGGTAGTAGGGATTGATTTGTATAATTGGGTGTTTTAGGTAAAATAGGGTGGAAGAATTGAATAATTGATGTGTGATGAAATCAGAAAATGGGAAGTGATTAGATATGTGTGAGGTGGTGGAGGGACCATTGAATTTGATGGGACTCGACCAAGAATTGCTCATATATGCATGGATCTTTATATGTTCATTAGAAAAGGCTTGTTTATTCTTGTCAAAAAAAAAATATATATATTTAAATAAGGCTTGTTTCAAAAATCAATATATTAAATTAAACGTGTAAACTCTTTTTTTCTTTTTTTTGGAAGGCAACTAAACTCTTTTTTTTTTTTTTTTTAAATATTATATATATCTGTAGTAAAAAAGTTTGCAAGCCTGCTCGAGAGCTCATGAACAATTGAGAAAAACTCGAGCGGGTTAAAATTCCAAATTTAACTAGCTGATTCAATCCATCTATACTTATATAATAAACGAAAAGTTCAATGTTGCACCTGGTTATTTACACATAGTGAATTTGAACAGTAAATTTAATTAAATAACTATTCACTAAAAACACATACATATTATGAATGTGTAACCAAGTGAGCAAGTGTAACATCTAATTTTCTATATGTATATAATATTACCACTTACCAGCACAACAGTTACGTGGGACGCAGAGTGAATGCCACGTTTGAAATAACTGCCACTAAGCTTTTTTTTTTTTTTTTTTTTTTGCGATAAATTAACTGCCACTAAGCTTACTATATGCTATATATAAAATTTTAATTTATTTGGGTATGCCAATTGCCAACATGCAATATAATGGCACGTTTTTTACACAAGCTCAATGACCAATTTCTTAGTGAGAGGAAGCCTTTCTTTCCTTGTATTACCGAAAATGCCCTTTATTGTTAGGTTGGGCCGTTGGACTGGTTTAGGCCTGGCCGCTGGTTAAGCTCTTAATAGGCTCTTTATGCACTAATGAGAAAAGGAATTCTCTTTTGTTTTGAAAATATATATTCGAGGAGGTTCAATATTTTTTTTTCCCATAGTTAAAAATTCAAATTCAAATTCTTAATTAGTGAGACTTCTCTAGGCAACTTAAAGTACTTGTTTTGCCTTTTAGTTGCCATGACCCCCTAACCTTATCTCTTCCTCTTCCATCCACGCCATTACATCTCTCTCTTTCTTTATCTTTCTTCATCTCTCCCTCTCTCTAAAACTCTCTTGCCAAATTCTAGCGGCAAAAAATGGCTCCAAAGCAGCAAAAAAGAAGGCGGCCATCGGCGGAGAAAAAAAAAAGAAGTCGATGAAGAGGTCGAAGAAGAGGTCGAGATCTGAGACCAACATAACAGAATATTTATTTCTTGGGTACCTTTTTATTTGTTTCAATTTTTGTGTGTTTGTGGTTTGATCAATCGTTTTTGAGTCCTTAGCCGCCGAATTCTGAGGTTAAAGTATCTTTCTCTCTATTCCTCTATCTCCTCTCGATCTTAGTCTGTTTTTGGTATTTTTTGGTGTAAAATTCAGTTGCAGCAAAAAACGTCGATGTTGAGGAAGATGGGCAACAACAGGCCAATTAGGGAGAATCAGCTATGTAGTCATGTATAGTCATATATAAGATATGTAATATTTTTTTAATGTACAGTGATGCTGGTGGTTGTTTTAGTTGAAGAATTTACACATGTAATATTTTGGATATATTGTGAGAATACAAGTTGACCTGCAACATAAAGATTCAAATTATGATTTGTTTTTCGTGAATGTAGATTGAATATTTCATAAATAATAATCTTCTTTTTTTATTAATTTGTTAAATATGAATGAGTTACCCTATATAATTGAAAATATACAATTTTAAGTTGAAAATGTAAAAGCCATATATGAAGCAAGAATATGACTATAATTGACTATAGTCATATATAATTATATATAGTCATATTCAAAATAGTAAACTTTTCGGGAGAAAAACATCACAAAAAAAAAAATTAAAATTATATTTTATCATTTTTTAAATAATTCTTTTAAAAGAAAAAGAAGAAGAAAAATGTTAAATGCAGTTGGTGGAAATGTTGAATGCAGTTATGACAAAAATTGCATCATAGATTTTTTTTTTGCCTCTTGAGAGAATATCTCAAAAAAAGAATTTTAGGGGTGAACTTATCCCTATTTCATATTAATGGTGTATATCAGATGGGCCCATAAAATCAAATGAAGATATCAACAAAAAATATTCGATTGCACGTCAGAATGCATGGAAGTTCTTGCTTGTAATCAAGTTGAAATAACGTACTACTACAGTTAGACCTCTATAAATTAATACAGTTGGGAGTCTTGGGACCATCAAAATTCCATTAATTTAACGAAATATTAACTTATCGATAAATTAATAATTATTAATTTATGAAATTATTTTTATTATTATTTTCTATATACATTTTTTTTAAATATTTGTACGTGTATATTATTCATTGTACTATTAGTTCAATGCACTATTTTATAAAACGCTTTCACGAATGGACGCTCTTAAAGCAACAATGGTATTGAACACATTTTTGTTGACTTATGAGAAAACTATACCAAAAGTTCTAACCATGTTAACAAAAGTGAGGGACGAAATTTATGGTAATTTGAACTTCAACAAGAAACAAGTGATAGTTAAATTATTGTTTATTAATTTAAGAATTATTATTATGCATTATTAATTTATATATTATATGGGGCTTTTTAAAAATTTTGAATGTATTATCTTGTAAATTTAGAGAATTGTTAATTTAGCACGTTGTCCATGAGTCGGGACCGAAAAAATTTATTATCTAAGCAAGGTTATCAATTTATCAAGCCCTGCCACCATGGCTTTGGTGGACGAGAGAAGGAACATGGCTGCCATTTGGGCCGAGCAACAATCTTTCGGGATGGATACTTTTCGGCTGCCAATTTTTTTCCCCTCAGTGAATCTATATGCAAGTTTTGCTTATGCAAATGAGATCATTTCCATCTTCTTCAGATTGGCTGCTATTATTTTTACGTTATTTAATTTCATTAACCAAGCATAGAAGAAGGGAGAAGGTAACGAAAGCAAACTACAATCAATTCTGTAGTCGTCTCTTGAAGGTTCGAATCCAATTACTAGTATCGAAATTCTTACATCCAATATCCTTTTACGTAACCAGGCATTGTATTATTTGAGGCCACACGGAAACAACATTAACAATACATGTATTGTTTTAAAGGTCAAATTACGGCCACCCCTAAGGTATGGCCAAATTACGAAAAAATCGCTCTTGTTTGGGTAATTACAACCACCCCCTTCTTTTAAATATTTTTACATAAAATTTATGTAATTTGGTTATTTACCGAACCAAATCGTATATTCAGTTCGGTTTTACCGATTTAACATCCCTAAATTTACCTCTGCATGAGTATTTTCGCAAGATAATATAGTTGAGGGGGGCAGCTGTAATTATCCAAACATGAAGGGGGTTTTCGTAATTTGAACTCATGGGTGGCCATAATTTGCCCTTGTTTTAAATTGCAGATGCAAGATACAACATAAGATGAAGATGGACGGAAACAACACTTGGTATAAAATAACTAATGTTTCTTTGTTTCTTCACTCGAACATTATAAATCAACAAAACCGAAAACCATTTCTCCGCAAACCAAATTCATGTGAATAGAATCAACATCAAAAATACATATATAATAAATAAACCTTAATCCTCATAGACCAAAAAACCAATTGTAAACAACAACTATGATTATTCCGTCACCAAAATTTGCCGCCCAACGTAAGAGATAACACACGGGTAATGGCTCAAGACACTTACTAGGCATGATGGTAGTGATGCAGTTTGTACAACAACACTTTCCCGGCAGCATTCCCCATCGCCATAAAACCTCCGTTAGGGCTGAAATCCATACAGCTCGGATAATGCAACGCCTGATTAGACGGCGGCCAGTTCGAGAAAACGGTGAAAGACGGAACATGAATCAGCTTCAAGCTATTCTTTTTCATGCGAGAACTCACGGCCAAAATCTGCGCATCGTGGTTAAATTTCACAAAATCCACTTTCGTAGTCAAGTTCTCAACCGCCTTGATCGGCTTCTTCTTCCCACCCAAGAATTCGTCCCTGTTGTAAATGTTCACGATCCCACTGTCCGAACCAGCAGCAAATAAATTCCCGACAGGGGAAGTGCAAAGAGCCGTACCGTTCAGACAACCTTCATCGGTGCCTATGTGGAAGCAAGACCTTGTCCTTAAATCCCAATGGTAAATCTTCCCATCTCCACCAGAGCTCAACAATTGCTGCCCGTCGTTCGTAAACGCTACCGATCTAACACTTCCATTCATTTTAAGCGTTCCGATCAATTCCTTTGTCTTTGTCGAAACCAATAAAATATGCCCTTCGTTGCCAAGAAACGCAATAGTTTTAGAATCGGGACTAACTTCAAAAGATTCCAAGCTCTTCTCATCCCTCCCAGCAAGTGGCCCTATTCTATCCACCTGTGCTTTGACCAAGTCAAAGCTGTAAGCGAACTTCCTCCTTCCTGTTACGATAGCCTGCGAACCATCGGGTAAAAAAGCAGCCTTTCGAATCGGGCAGTCCTCGAGGAATATGCTCTGAATCTTTTCGTTCTTTTTGCCGTCAACTTGAAAGAATCTCAAAGTTCTATCCAACCCACCGACGAGCAGCAACTGCGCGTTCTTATGGAACTGGACAGAGTTAACCGGAGCATTGCTAGGGTCCTTCAAATTAGCATCACCGAGCCTCGAAAACTCAAGATGCCCGGGTAATAATTTCGCACTCCTTTTCAAGACAAGGTCTTCGTTCGTTCTGAGGATGTCTTCAGCATCTTGAAAGCCAGTGGCTACAACCACTTCACTTTCTTTGTCTGAATCTTCATCAGAGCTGTTATAATCTCTCGAATGGGCATCGGGGCGGGCCCAGTCGGTGCCTGGATTCATCTTGATATGCTGAGCTCTTAATCTTGAAACGTACGCAGAGCCGGAAATTACGCTTTCGTCCTCCTCCTTCCTCAGCTTCCGCAATCTATTGACTTTAGCTATGTTTATGGTAGCTTTCTCCTCTTCTTCGTCAACCCACACGGGCTTCCTCTGATTGTCCGCCTCAAGTTCGTCACTTTCACCTCCCATATCCACATCCTCTTCATACACGGAGACCGCGCTATTTGCTGACCTGTCGGTGAAGAACAGTGCAGCGGTGTTGTCCACCTTATCCCTAGATTCCTCTTCGTCGACCTTGCCGAACTCGAGTGGTGCGTACAAGGAGCCGAATAAGGAATTCTCCAGCCTCTTCATTTCCTTCTCCCGTTCAATTTCCATTTGCTCGTCTTTCTCCTTCCGCACTCTCTTTCTCTTCTGATTCTTTACATCTTCCAAATCAACAACCGCGCCACCATCTTCAGCCTCTTCCTGCCCTTCTCCAACAGGGGCAATTTCGTCTTTCTTCGAATCCCTCTTCTTCTTTTTGAGCTCCTTAGGTACGGCATTTTGAGAAATCAAGCTCATATTTGCTGTTCCGCCAAATGCTCTAACCAAATCAAGATGATAACTAATCAATTAACGAAAATCTAAACCAGATGTCAGGAAATAAATTTTACGATCGCGCACCTCCGCCGTTAAGCGGCGGTGGACTGGGTTTAAAATATAAAATTAATATTTTGCAAGCGTGCCAAACTTAAATAAACGACAATTAGCAGCAAGAAGCTAAATAAACTACCAAAATGCAGAAAAGAAAAAAAAACAAACTTTAATCAATAGAATGGAGAAAAACTTACTACGACGGTGACTGTAGATTTTTCAATTTATTTTCCTCGCGCGGAGAAGTTAGCGGGCGGGGGACGGAGGAGAATGGGCGGAGGAAGATGAAATTAGGGTTTAAGGGAATTGTATTTTTGATGCTGAGGTATAACATGTTAAATGGGCCGGGTCAATATTAAATGGCATATCCAATGAATCCGACCCGCCCTCAAAACAAGATGGGTCGTACTCCGTCAACCCCACTTAATTTCCAATTGTTCATTTTTTTTTCATCATTTTTATATTAGAATTTAGGACTACATATATTGGATTAATTTTTTACTGATAATTAATTATTTAGTAAGTAAAATATTTGTTTCATTTGATTAGATCTCGTATTACATCTTCAAAAATAAAATATTTTTTAAGGGTCTTAAGATATAGGTTCATAGTGACAAAATTCATTAAAACTAAATGACAAGCGCTTAATTAAACGTTTGTTTTACATTATTTATGAAATTCATTCCAAAATGGCTTCTACACAAAAAAATAAAATCTACACTAAGTAATATTTAAACAAAATTTATCAAAAACAAATATGCATTATACATTTTAATTTTGCGTCTAATAATTTTGGTATTATTTCTTTTTTACGCAAAACACGGTTTTTTTTCTTCATTTTAGTATATTTTCAGTATTATAAAAATCTATTTTTCCTTTTTTTATATAATATTGAAAATTATGATTTTGTTTCTGCCATAGTCACCTACAGACACCCATAGGAACTCGTAGTAATCGTAGTAATCCATAGAAACCGATAGTAATCGTAGTCGCCCATAGTCGTACTCACAATTTAAAAACTCTAACTTTGCCTTTGAACCCTAACCATCATCCATCCGTAGACCCTCACAGTAAACTATAGTCACTCATAGTCAAACCCTAGATCTACAACCACAGCCGCCATAGCCATCGTCTTACCTTTTCCCCATAACCACTCCCCACTATAACCGCATCCACCACCACCCTGACCGCGTTCATACCGACCGACTCCATAGTTGTTGTAGTCCGTCATCCACGATAGCCGCTGCTAGGTCCACTACCCATCATAGCCGTTTTCATAACCTAGCCCCACAACCAGAGATTTGCCTCAACCAGCCCAGCCATACCCGCCGTTGCTAACATACCCACCTTCATAAACCTCCCACCATACACTTCGCCGCGCGCCACCTAACACTCAGATTTGCCGGAAAAAAAAAACAGAGAAACAAAGAAAAGGGATGGGGTGGGGCGGGAAAAAAAAGGGTGAGGATAAAGAGAGAAATGAGAAATAAATGTGATTTTTTATTAGTTATATAAAGGATATTTTCGGGTTAAATAAAAATCAAAGGATGTGGTTCAAATTTTATTTAGAACTAAGGATTTAGTTAAAATATTCTATTTAAGGTTGTCAACCATATCTAATTAGATTTGATTTGAGGGATGTCAAACATATTACTCCATTTTCTTATTATATATTGTTTAAAAGACTTTCATTTAACAAAATTAAATAGTAATAAGTTATCCCTCACAAAATTAATCACAGAGATAGAGATGCTTCTAATTTAATGAAATATTAGTATTTAATTGTAGGTTATGGTTTCGGTAATGTGTTTCGGTAAGTACATTTTTTGTCAACCAAACATTTATATTAACCCCTCTCGTATAGTCAATAATAGGGATGGCGATGGACGCGTATGGGGCAGGTTTTTGGAAAATTTGCAGTTTTGCACCCACACCCGCCCCCACTAGCAAATAGTTTCACCCATACCCCTTATGTACCTATTTCGGGTTTGGTTTTATTAAACTCTTACCCACCTGTACCCACCGCTCTAGCAAAATTTTCCACCCTTACTTGTTTCGTATCCATTTCGGGTTTGATTTTATTAAACATGCCACCACCTGGATCCACATTTTTTTATATTAATAATTTATTTAATTAGAATATCTCTAAAAAATAGTATTTTATAGTTCAAAAAATATATAAAATTAATAGAAATATGTAAACGGGTTAGATACAGGACGGATATGGGTGAAATTTTTAAAACCGTACCACTCCATTAAATAACGGGGCGGGGATTATCCAATAAATTTGGGCGGGGCGGGAGGGACGGGTACCCGGTGGATCGGGTTAAATTGTCATCTCTAGTCAATAACACATAATAGTAGTTACCGACATAAGCACAATTTACACTGTTGTTGATTCTTGCATTTTCCGGAGCAATTTTTTTCTTCTAGACCATGTTGGCCGAACATTTTCATAAATATGACATTTTTTGGGGTATTTTAGAAATAGAATAACGCGTCAGTATAAATTGCGCGTTTTAAGAAGACGACACGTGTCCGATAGATCTACAGTTCTTAAAAACACGTCAGTTGAAGTGACGCTTCTTAAGATGTTGCCACGTGTCCAACATGTTTTCAGCTTTTTTTTTTTAATTATACATCTTAAAATAATAGAAATTTAATTAATTAAACTGAAAATTTTATTAATTGTTTTCTTTATTTTTATGGATATTATAATGTCGCTGTATTTACAATATTAATTTTTGTATTTAATTTGTTTTTAATAATAAAAATACTAAAAGGTTTAATTAATTTGAAAGCTTTTTATTGCAATTTTTTTGTTTAATTTGTTTTGATATGAATAACTAAAGTATTAAAAAGTTTAAATAATTAAACAACACTATAAATAAATACAATAATAACGTCACGAGGCGGCTCGGCTCATTTAACAAAACCCTCCAATATTCACAAGATAAATTATTATTATTTTGCACAAAATTGTAATTTTTTAATTAAAAATACATACCAAAAAAGAAATAGAGTAATAAAACATAAGCTCAAATATTTTTTTAAATAAATTCAATAATATAATCACAAACTTTGTCGACCCGGTTTATTGAAACAAGAGGCGATCACTTACACCATAATATTCACAAAAGAAATTATTGTTAATTTGCACAAAATATTAAATCTTTTAATTTGAAAATACGTACAAATAAAATAAATGGAGTAATAAAACATAACTTAAATAAAGAAGACAAAATGTGAAATGTAGATTTGAGGAGAAATTTAAAAAAAATTGAATTATATACTTCCAACACAAGAATTTGGATAAAAAGAAATCATGTCAACACGAAGTATCAATCTATCGGACTTCCCGATTCTCCATATTCAACGAGATCCCGAATCTGATTCGACGCTGCTCTAGAAACCAAATGTCCATTATTTAAACAAAGGTTTTACTTTATTCATTTTTAATTGCAATTGCATAAGCTTCATTGTTGTTCCGATTGTGTTGGTTAAAAAATTAAACTTTTACTTGGATTTCAACGAAGAAGAAAGAGAGGTTGTCGCCTAATTTGAAATTTTGAAAGGAGAAATTTGTCTAAAATCCATTTAGAGATTGATTGAACGAATAAGTCCGACTATTTTCAACTGAATCGGTAAGCGGCAACGTTCCTGGTTTTCTTAAAATTAATTATTCACCACAAAATTGCTAAAAGAAATATACATTAACCACAACATTGCTAAAAATATCTAAAGCTTCTATTATTGAAATGTTTTGGGATTTGGATTTAATTATGGACTGAATGGGTGAGTTTAGTAATTTAAAAAAACAGCATGGTAAGCTGTCAAAAAAATATTTCAGTAGCGCTGCACATTGTGTTTGTTGGGGTACAAATTTTTGAACTCCATTTCAAAACTGAACATAATAACAAGATTAATCTATCTACAATAAAAAAAGAGAATAGAGGGTTTCAGATTTTAACTAACAAGAAATATAGTAACACTTCTAGGAGTTGAAAACCAAACAGAAAAGTTGTGAACAACTTTATGTTACAGCTCAGTTTTCTTGTCATTTTTCTCGTCCAGAACCGGCCGACGGTGGCACCAACAGCTCAACATTACGCGCTGTCACCAAAACCTTTGATATATCTTGCCGGAATCACTCAAATTTCTGGCCAAGTCTCTTACCCAAACACCACCCCACATAGATTTAAACTCTCTCGCATTTCCCTCACTCAGTAGTAGATCTCACCCGATCACTGAAGAACGTGGATCTCAAAAATCAAGCGGAGATTCAAATTGTCAGGGTTGTTTTTCTCTCCATCTCTCACATGGCGTTTTATATATAGATGGAAAAGGTATGTTGTCTCTAAAATAGAAAGCATAAAAGAAGCGGCCATCGTCATGGTCAAGCGGCTGGCTGTGTGCCAGAAAATGCAAAGAGGCATTCACCGTAGTGGTACGAACATATGAGAGAGAGAACAAATATCGAAAATTAGGGTTTTGAGAGAGACAAAGGTGTATATCTCGAAGTGAATGGCTCGAATCACTCGGTGTAAGTCAATGATCAGGACAAGACTCTAAAGACTTCTAAGGTTTGACGGAAACAAGTGGGCTAAAGTTGTTGGGCCGCATTAGATAGAAATGTGTTAAGTGGGCTACATATAAACAAGTATAATTTGAATCTGAAAAATCTTTCAAGTAAGAATATTCTAGAAGGCAGAAAGGTTTCAGTATACAGTTCTTTGAACTTATCCGTTAAAGCTTTAGCGGGAAGCCTACTTACTTAACTTTGTAATTAAAAATCAGATAAATTCAAGATAATCAAAGAATAAGCAAGTTCATCAAATTCAGTTTTTTTCACAACATAAGACAAGATACTGGCCTTAACATATTTTTGCTGAACAAGTATACCCTGCATCTTTTACAAATTCTAAAAATCGATTTTCGATTTAAAAACAATAAATAGATTATTACATGAGAAAAATCGTGGCACGATAATAGGCCACGTCTACCTGGACATATGATCCAACAGAATTATAGGTAAGATAGGGAAATCATAGGTAAGATAGGGAATTAACGCACCATTTATATATGAACTCCAATGTCCAAATTCATGCCTAAATCCACGTGTGTAGGAGGCCCACCTTTACTATCAGAAATTTAATACCTTACACGTGTGTGTACTCTATCTCCAATTTAAATGCACTCGCCAACCTTTTACTGTTCTTCTACTGAGTAAACTGCAAATACTACCCATGTGTTATCTCGAAATAGCGAAAACCCCCTCTGTGATAAATAAACTAGCAAAAACCCCCCTGTGAAATTTAGTCAAAGGCAGAATCTCCCCTAGCTGATTTTTTAGACTTGAAATGACAAAATTGTCCCTCAAAATGTTTTTATATATATACATATTATATGTATATTTATTCTTTTTAATTTGTTTGTTTAGAAATTAAAAAAAATAGTAAACAACTAAATTGATTATTTTTTAAATAAAATAATTAAAATATTTATAAAATATAAGAATTTATTAATTGCAAGACTCCAGGGGTATTTGTGTCTTTTTATATCAAGTCAACCCTCAAATAGTTCCATAGGGGGGTTTTTGCTATTTAAATAATTTCACAGGGGAGGTTTTTGCTAGTTTATTTATCACAGGGGGGTTTTTGCTATTTCAAGATTACACAGGGGTAGTTTTTGCAGTTTACTCAGAGAATAGTAAACAACTAAATTGATTATTTTTTAAATAAAATAATTAAAATATTTATAAAATATAAGAATTTATTAATTGCAAGACTCCAGGGGTATTTGTGTCTTTTTATATCAAGTCAACCCTCAAATAGTTCAATGGGGGGGTTTTTGCTATTTAAATAGGGGGCAACTATTTTGAATACTAATTTTTGCTTAGTTGAATACTACCTAGTTGAAAACCACAATTGAGTACATATTTTTAAGTTTTTTCTTACTTTAATACCAAAATAAAAATAAAAGTACAAAAATACCCTTTCATACAAAATACTAATTACATCAATTTTTCTTTGAAATTACCTATTTGAAAACCAAATAAAAAAAAAGAAAAAAAAAATCAAACACAAAAAACTCCCTCCGTCCACGCCGCCCGACGCCGCCGCCGCCGCTCCAACCATCGCCGCCGCCGGACGCCGACGCCAAACACCGCCGAACGCCGCCCACGCCGCCCAACGTCGCCCGAAGCCGCCGCCGTCGTCGTCTTCGAATAGTAAGTTATAGTTGTTCGATTTTTTTTTTCTTTAATATTTATTTAAGATTTGAATGTTTGATATGGGTAATTAGGATTTGGTTGTTTTAGGTTAGAATGATCGTTAATTAGTAATGGGTGCATCTGATTTCAGTCGATTTGAGCATTGATTTGAGATTCGTGGGTCGGTTCTTGGTTCACCATTTTCGACCTGTACATGTCGATTTTCGATGAATTTTCGACAGGTTGATGTCGAAAATTCATCCAAAATCGACATGTAGATGTCGAAAATGGTGAAAGGGTTGAGTTTGGATTTTGTAATTTTCGACAGTTAACTGTCGAAAATGGGTTGCATTTTCGACAGCAACCTGTCGAAAATTCAACCAATTTTCGACAGTTAACTGTCGAAAATTCAAACAAATTTCGACAGGTTGCTGTCGAATTTGAACTGTGATAAATTTTTTTTTTTTTTTTTTTTTTTTTTTTCCTATTTTTATTTGCTTGTGTTTATATTATGTATATTAATTTTTATTTGTGTGTTATTTTGCAGTGGAAGAACCACGTCAACCTCGTATACCTCCGACTGTCTCGAACCGTAAAAAGAGGAAGGAATTATCCGATAAAGGCAAGGGCATACCAGTCACGACCAAGAAAAAGACCACGACCAAGAAGAAGTCTGGAGAGGGTTCTTCGTCAACGAATCCGGTGCCGGCTCTACATTCGACTGTACAAGTTGGTGATTCGAGCAATGAACCGGTCCTAGGTCCCGAGATACCGGAATTGTACACAAAATTTGATAAGCACATTGCTTATCATATTGTGAACGGAGGGCCAGATCGTTCGGAGCGCGGCTCAGAATTTCGAATACGAAATCACACAACAACTTTGAAAGGTTGGGAGCCGGCGCCGTTTATTAAAGAGGTAGTACAAAGATGTGGTTTAATGTCAGTTGTACAGGCATCGTACAACACTGTGGACGGCCATCTACTTAGAGCCTTCGTAGAGAGATGGCAGCCAGCTACCAACACATTTCACTTACCTGTTGGAGAGATGACCATCACACTTGACGATGTGAGTACGTTGGTCGGTTTGCCAGTTGTTGGGCGTACCGTATCTTGCGAGCGTTTGGTCCGTGATTCCAAAACCATTCCCAGTACTTTGATGTTCGAGTTGCTAGGTGAGTACCCGGACGATGTAAACAAGAAGAAAGCGGTCAAGTTGGAATGGTTGAAGGCTAAATTTAGCAAAGTGACCATGAGAGATAGTTCGGAGAAGAGGACATACGCCATTCGGGCGTATTTGTTATTTTTGCTCGGGTGTACTATACTGTGCGACAAGACAGGCAACATGGTAAGCGTTGAGTACCTAAATCTTGTATCTGATTTGGATCGGATCGGCGAGTATGCTTGGGGCACTGCATGTCTTTGCCGGTTGTACGATGAGCTTTCCTCAGCCTCACAAAAATCAACGAACTCGATGGCTGGCTGGCTGACGCTCTTTCAGTCATGGATTTACGAGCACTTTCCTTATTTGGGGGGTGGCACATGAAGACGGAATTCGAGGGGCCATTAGCGAGCCGATGGGAGCTCAGTCAAAGACTACTTCAACGCCTGAACGAGCGTCGTACCTGCGATCTCGATTAGATGATTTGATCCCCGATCAGGTAACATACCACTTTAATAATTTGTTATTACTACTTAAGTAGGTTTTTACATCTAATTTTTTATTTATTTTAATAGGTTATATGGTCACCGTATACGGCTATTCGTGATCGTTTCCCGATGCCAGATTCTGCTTGGTTTAGTGGGATGATATGTTGCATGGACCACTTCGAGGCATATCATCCGGACAGAGTGTTGAGGCAGTTCAACCGGGTGCAAATCATTCCAGGTCGTGCATACATGTCAAAAGATATGTACAAAGCTCTAGTTAGCAAAGGTCGACCGGTCCAGAACTCAATTTTCGTTGCGTACGGCGAACGATTCTCTGATCGGTGGGAGGAGTATTGTCTGGACGAGGAGTCGAGGTCCGTTGAAATTGAACTCGGGGAGGCGGACACTTCGCCGGACTACATGAATTGGTTCCGACCCAGATGCATGTTACAACTGAGTAGGCATGGAGCCCATCCACCTCGACCCCAGGCGGATCGACCTCGACCCCATGAAGCTCGTCCAGAGGGTGGTACCGATAAGGAGGTCCAACTTTCACAAATTTTGGAGTTGGTAAAGGGTACACTTAGCGAGGTGCGGGGACTTGCGCCATCAGACGCTCATACGGTCATGTGGGGGACCCTAAATGATATTGTCAGATTGATCGAGCCGGATGCCCCACTTCCACCTCCTTCGAGGTCGTCGGATGCCCCACCACCACCTCCAGGTAGCTCGATAGGGCCACTTCCACCGCCATCGAGCTCGTCCGATGCCCCACAGACGGTTGTGAAACGCGTATTTAGTAGGAAGAAAAAAATACAGGATTAGTCTTGTATTTTTTTAGATGGATGTTGTTTGATGGATTTTATTTGTTTTACTTGTTTTTTAATTTAGTTTTATATGCATTTTGGTTGTTTTAAATGAAAATATTTTTGATAATTCGAAATATATTCTTGTTCACATGCCACCGACACAGCAAGTGATGACTCGATGGATACACATTGGCCACTGCTTTCATTAAACCCAAATCTCGATCTGTTACAATGCAATTAGGCCGAGGACAACTGGTCATGGCCTCCTTCAAACAACGCAACGCCCATTCAAAATTTTCCGTCTTTTCGTGGTCCAAGTAAGCAAAGGCAATTGAGAACGTCTTGTTGGTACAAGTAAAACCCACAATCTCAAGAAATGGGAGTCCGTAACGATTGGTCTTGTACGTGCAATCGATGACGAATACGTACGGATACGACTGTGCCAACTTAATGCATTTCGGGTGGATCCAAAACAAGTCGGTAATCGCATTCAACTCGTTCGATCTATGGTACGAGAGGTATTCATCTTCTTTCAACTTGACAAACAATGATTGCAATTGAGATCTCCCATCCAATTCACTGAAATTTAACTTAGAGATAGTATTGTAAACTGTCTTCATACCAGTTACATTAGACGGGTCCTTTTGCTTCAACGCTCTTAGAATTGCCCTTGGTTTCACCATTGCTTTCTTCATAGTGTGAACAAAGGAAACATCCTCCTTTGATAATCTTCCGGCATAAGAGTGTCCGTGCAAGTTTTCGAATAAGTTGTGGTTGTGAATACCACAACTAACATCCAATTTCCACTCAGCCTTTTCATCATCCTTGTGTTCCCTTGTCCCCTTCAATTTAAACGGACAATTGCATTTCTTTGAACCGGTGCTCCTTTTTCCCGGTCTTTGATCATCTTCACCTGGTACCTTCTTGCCAACATAATGGCCCCCACGCTCACAACGAACAATCACATACGGTGTCCTACGTCCTCTATCCCCGTCACTCGAACCCCCAATCATTAACACCATTCCAATTCTTTTACATACTTCACGAACCCATGCCATTAAAGCTTCTTTTGTTGGGAATTTTTCTGACGTGGTAAATGAATGGGTGCAATCGATCTACACAAAAGTGTCGAAAATATAAGACAAGTAAATTTGCAACAGGAACCAAATCGACACTTAGGTGTCGAAAATTACCCATATTTTCGACACTTAAGTGTCGAACATATAGGTCACTTTCGACACTTAGGCGTCGAAATCGAAGGGTATTTCGACACATACATGTCGAAAATAAGGGTATTTTCGACCTGTATGTGTCGAAAATACATGGCGAGTTGTAAAAAAAAAAAAATTTCAAAATCGATGTTTTAGCTCAAAAAATACATAAATACATACCTGAATGGGTACTCCTTGCTCGTAAACTACCATTCTATGTACATTTGAGGCCATTTGGCAGTTGTGTACGGTTTTGATTTCTCTTGTTTTGAGGTTTTTTAGGAGGGTTTTTGGGGAGGGAGAAGAAGGAGGTGGAGGAGGTGAGGGGTTTGGGAGTGAGGAGGGAAATGTTTTTTTAGGTTTTTGATTATTTGGTTTTTAAGAAAGAAAAATAGTATTTGTAATATTTTTTGGTTTTAATTTTCATTAAGGGTATTAAAGTAATTTACAATTAATTATTTAATTTCTATTTTTTTGGTATTCAACTAAGCAAATTTTAGTATTCAAAATAGTTGTCCCCATTTAAATAATTTCACAGGGGAGGTTTTTGCTAGTTTATTTATCACAGGGGGGTTTTTGTTATTTCGAGATTACACAGGGGTAGTTTTTGCAGTTTACTCGTTCTTCTACTACTCCAAATACCATCCTCTACATGCAATTATTTTTCGGGATTTGATATTCGCAGTAGTATTTTTACGAATACGGGTTTACATTAATTCACTCTCTACCTCTCATTTTTTTCTTCAGATTTTTTTTTTCTCAAGCTTTTATAAAGAAATCGTCCCGAAACTGATCTTATTGTAACAATTTACAAAAGAAAATGAGTGCATCAGATGAGGATCGAGATACACAATCCAATGAGGTAAAATTTGTTCGTTTTTTTTATCTATAAATCAGAAAAACGTGACTCAAGATCAAAATGGATGCCGAAAAATAATTTTCACGCACAAAGTGGGCGCCCGGTCGGCCTTTCTGCGGCCGGTTTAGGCGCCGACCACTTCTCCATATATATATATATATATATATATATATATATATATATATATATATATATATATATATATATATATATATATATATGTTATTTTATTACTATTGTTATTACTCTTTAACTTTATTTTGTTTCATAATTATTTCAGGAAGAGCAACAAAATTCTTCTACGTTTGAAGTTCACCATAGTGAGCATTTTGCAGTAACGGAACTATTTAACTCGAGGGATGAGTTGATAGATTTGGACAATGCATTGGTAGGTAAACGTCGAGCTTGAGACATTCTAAACAGTAGTTGATGTATTTTCTTTGTATGTAGTTCTTATGTTGTTTGATGTTTATTCTCATTCTAAGCAGTAGTTTGTGTATTTTCTTTTTATGTAGTTTTGTTTTGTTTGATGTTTATGTAATATATTTGTTTGATATATTTGTTTGATGTTTATATAAAATAAAAAAAAGTAAAAAATAAGTAGTAATCCGGCCATAATAAAAAAAAAACATATAAGAATGAATAGTATACTGCCGATAATTTAAAAAAACCCTAAAAATATGTAATAATTTGCAGATAATACGAATTAATTAACTAATGAATTAAATAAAATAAAAAATTGAAATTAACTAAATAAATTAAAAAAAAAAAAAGATACTGAACCGGACGACCGGTCCAACAGCCGGCCAGGGGTTTGCACGTCTGGAACGGACGTACAAACCTCTGACCCGCGTCTGGACCGGACAACGGAATACAGTTATTCCGACAAAGTTGAGCTTAAATCTATGTGTAGATGCTATAAATTGTAATTTTGAATCACCCACCAAGAGAGTTTGAAAAATATAACTTCCACCTTCTTTCACCAATTCTTTAAATTTCACAATTAGGCTTTTTATATGGTAGCATAGATACGCAAACCCTATTACAAAATCGAATAAAATAGTTAGCTCCTAAATTTTGGAAATATAATTAAAAAAAAAATAAGAGGAAAAGAATCCCAAAAAAAAACAAACATCACCTTCTCATCCACAAAAACCATTTAAATGCTCGCAAATTCTATTTTTTCCACCTATCTAGCACTAACAATAGTAGAATTACTCGTACAATTATCTTCCATTTAATACTGATTATGTCAATTATCGGTCAATCAATAATATTGAAACCATTGTTTTGATCATATTAGAAACCATCAACTAACCAATTATATACCGGTTGGTCAGAATTTCAACCCCATACAATAAATTGGTTAAAATTTCATTATGCGTCTGAAAATATGATCGATAATAAATCGGTTGTTAGGTAAAAACCAACCAAGTCCCAGCCCATCCGACATCATGATTCAAAGTGCAAAATATAATTTATCCTCCAAATCAACGTTTTCCAGGTCAACAGAGGACTCATTTATCCAGCCCATACTCTCAATTTCACTGATATTTTTTTTTTTTTTTTAATTTTAATTTTTTATAATTGATTTAAGAAGTGGACCCTATTTTGTCTATAATCCCGGAAAAGTATGCATAGTAAATGAGTTGGGTTTAGTATACCTTGTTTCTAAGAAAGAGTACCTAACCAGACAGGGACACACATTTTACACTGTCTATAATTGCTCAACAGGTTGTACACTCCAGCATCATGAGCTTGTTCTTTCCTTTTTCTTTCTGTAAATGTATTTTGGTACACATACATAATTAATCATTTTTCGTGAGCTTATAAAAAACTAAGGATGTGCTCGAGCTTAAAACATTCGAGTTTGAGCTCGAGTTTTTGTCGAGTCGACTCATCGAACTTACGAGCTGGTGCGGTCTTTTTGGAACAATATATGTACATGGAGAAACAAAAGGGATGATACAAATTTCCAATTCTAAGTTTATTATTTGCGAAACGAGTATGAATTCATTAAAATAAAAATTGTGTGATTGGTTTATAATTTGTAATCGGTTCATAAATTAGTTTTTAAATGTAGGAATATTTGTAATTTCGTGATTGTGAGCGGTTCATAATTTCGAAGCACGTGTTTTTCTATCGGTATTTAATATGTTATTTTATGGAATTAGAAAATATATCAAAAAATTATATTATATATTTTCAAAAACAATAGAAATATTCGGAACTAAAATCGAATCTAAAATCGGATTTTCCAGTAATTTTATAAACCATTCCAATTCCACTCCAAATAAATTCAGAAGAATGGAAAACCGGAACTTCGAAAATCGAAATGAAATATAAAGTTCCAAATTCCGATATTTTCGGATCGAAATTGGCAGAATTCGGAAATTTCATTTAGAATTCTTCTCCTAAGTGTATTCGTCTTTCTATAATTTATCGGATAACCCGTCGGGTGTCGGAGAGAGCTGATGAGCCGAACTGAGAGTTCGATCCAAGTCAAAACTACACCATTCCTTTAATTTGAGTCCATCAAGTATAATAAAACCGGATCACGGCCAACCATTGAAATTAGGGATGCAAAAAAACCCGATCCGCTAACTACTCATGGGTATCCGCTCCGTTTTAAACTCGTTACCGAAACCGTTAAGGTTTGGTAATAGTTTTGGTAAAAGAAATGATAGGTCCCTCTATATTATAATTTATGTGCATAGATCCAAGTCAAAGTCTCAATATTTTAATAAATTAATTATATTTATTATGGCAGAAATACCCTTAATCAAATCAAATTAAATCCCTCAAAAATCTCTCTACCAAATAATTTTCCACAAACTTCTCTCTTCCAAACTTAAACTCAAACAAAATTAACTCGTAAAAGAAAAAATATAGTATGTATTGTACAAACTCAGGTTGTAAAAAAATCACCACCGCTGCAACCGTCGCGCCACTCCCGTAGCCGCGCTTATGACTCTGTGAAATGCAAATAGCAAACTAATAATTAAAATTTGCATTATTGAATTTCAAACAACAATCTACCTATGAATTCGCAAATACAAACAACAAACTGAAAAAGAAAAAAAAAATCAGCATCATCTAATTACGAACAACAAAATGAAAATATGATATGCAATATCTAAATGCAAATAATAACAATAAAATACAAAACAAAAAAATCATACATATCAGAAAGTAAAATGCAAAAAACAACAATAAAATTGTTAAAATACTTTGTCAATGCAAAAACTGCAGTTTGCAGTTTGCAAAAAAATTAATGTTATAGGTTGCTATTTGCAGTTTATGTTTTGCGTTACTTTGATTTTGCCGTTTCATATATATATATTTCTTTTGCTATCTATTGAACCAAAATAAATTAGAAAATACAAACACATATTATAAACTCACTACAGATAAATACAAAATGAGAAAAGCAAAAAAACTCATTTTTTTCAAGTAAGAAGCGATTCATGTTTGTTGTCCGCTTTTAATTCTTTCACCCAAAAATTATCTAATAATATAAAGCTCCCATTTTTTTCCTCCTTCTCTACAACATAATCCCAAAAAAAATAGAATTCCAAAGAGAAAAAAAATTGAACTGATGTGATTGAGAAATGGTATATAGAAAGAAAGAAGTTGATCGGAAAAGAAACTGAAAATATGTTGATGAGAAAAAAAAAATCAGAAAAAAAAAAGAGAGAAACGCGAGATTAAAAGGGAGAGAAAGACGATAGATAGGAAAAAAGAAACATAAGATTGGAGAGAGAGAGTGTGCAATATATAAGATTTGTTTTCTTATTAATTGAGGGTATTTATGTCCATATACTAATTGTTTTACTTTAATTTTATTATTTTTTGGGTCAAATGACATATGCCTATATTCATCTAGCAACTAGGATCTCCATCTATATAAGTTCAGAATAAGGGGTGTCTAGCGAATTTACCCTAGTTTTAATTCAACATAATATAAATAATTTTACAAAAAGGTTAAATAAAGTATTAAATAACCTAGTGAAAATATAACTTTACTACTTCATGAATTACGCAAATACAAAATAAGTTTCGTATTATCCCAGTCAATTGTGTATCCTAAATTTCATATTTAAAAATATATTTTTTATATATTTTATTGGATATTGCTTTTTAATCATCATTTTGTTGCCTTGGAAAATCATTTTTTTTTTGTGAAGTGTCTTATTTCATTTTATATAATTTACTTAAAAGTTTTGCGTTTTTTTTCTGAGAGGTACTAAAAAAATTTTGGCCCCAAATTATTTCATATCACCATAATTTAAATGGCTAATGGTTACCCGTAGATATCTGGATATTGGTGGTAATGGTTATGGTATTTCGATAAAGTTTTTAAATGAGTTTGGTATGATTCTGGTTTGAGCTAAATTAAATGATAATGGTTCTGGTATTACATTTTTTCGAGGGTACCCTCTCCGCTGCCATTCCTAATTAAAATACGAATATTTATACGAGCTCAATATAATATTTAATTTAATAGTAAAATCCGAACGGATGCCATCATGCAATTGGTCTTCCTACAATAAATGTGATCCTATTAAAACACACGCTCATAATAAGTTCAGATGCAACGAACTAGTTGAATATTGATTAGTGTAATAGAAAATGTTTAATAATTGTTGTCTAGATTAGCATAACTAATTATTTGGTGTAATTAACTATACAGCCCACTGTTTTATGACTTAATCAAACTAGATTCAGATTAATCATGTAAACTAATTTAGGTATTTTGCTTTTAAATGGTTTTGCAGTTTGAATTAGAAAATGTTATTTAATACAAGATTAACCCTAGCAAATAGAGCTCCTTCGATCCTACACCCGGTGATAAACACCGGATGAATCTTCTGCTGGCACGTGTCCTTTTTTTTTTTTTTTTACTAAAATTCCTAAAAGTAAACCCAAGCGAGGAAATATATTATAAAATACAAAAAATGACACGTGGCAGCAGAACACTCAGCCGGTGTTTATCACCTATTGTAGGGTCGAAGTAGTCAGCAAGTAGTTTCTCTATGGAGGGAGTTTCAAACAAAATTTAAAATCAGAGTTATTTATTCTTTTTACATATGAAATTTTATTCGAATGCCCATTTAAATATGATAATTCTTGTAATTAATCAAAAGAAAATATTGATTTAGTTTGTGTTATTTTCTATTAGTACCCCTAAAAAGACTCGGTTGCCTCCGAACTCCTGTTATCTTTTAGCCCGCCCACCCTTATTTTGAATTCGGGTTCGTCATTGCTTTGATGCTTTGGTTGTTTTACTATAATTGTTGGAGTTGCTCTAATGACAAAATTATAATTTTCTATATTAACTATATGGTAAATTACGATAACCGTCCATGAGGTTTCATGTAATTGAAAAAAGTTCCTTGTATTAAGATTTAAGATAATTAAAATTACCCTCTTCAAACTAGCTAGCTGTACACAAAAAAACATGAAATGTCTTAATTACCTTAAGAAAAAAAGGAAAATAATTATAAATAACCTTCTAAAGTATGTCTAACTTACAAAAGAAAAAAAAAATCCAGTTTTATTTGTAAAATTACAACTTTTATTCTAAAGTACGCTTAATTATTAAGATTCTCTTTTTATTTGTTTAATTCATTATTATAACATTAGATGGCCATACCCATACAAATATAGTTTTCTTCTTGTCACCTATACAAACAAATTAAAAATACTATTCTTTTATCTTGTGAGTTACTAATGTTTGATTTCACCTGAATTTTATTTTTAAATTTCAAACATTTTGGCAATGTTTGGTTTCATATAAATTCATGTTTTTCGAAAACAAATTCATGTTTGTTAAGTTTTAAGAAAAAAAATCCCAAAACAATTTCAAAAATTTCTCTATCAATCAGACATAGTTTGATTGTTACAGTAAAAAATGTCTTCACTAAAAAAAAAACTAATAATTTCATTTTATCAAATTCCTTTTCTAAATTACACTTTTTCAACACCTTTAAATATAATTTGACTGCTATACAATGTAATTTGTGTAATCTAAAAGTATAAATAAATATTAATTTCATTCTCAAATTATTATATCAAAACATATTTCCCCAAAACAAAATGAAAATAATTCCAAAACGAATCTCAAAACATTGCCTTTCATTTTAAAAAATAAGGGGTTAGCTTAAATATTAAATTATATAGACACATATATAATTTAGTAGGGTAAATTACAACCACCTCTAGGTATGGTTAAATTACAACCTCTGTTTGGGTAATTACAACCACCCTCAACTATAAATCTTCTTACACGTCCATTATTGGTTTCAAATTTAGTGGAATCTTCGAAATTATTTGGAATATTATCACTTTTGTACCCATTTTATCCCATTCGAACTCCACATTTTGAAGCAAGATGATCGTAATATATGTTTTTTGGCTTGTATATATCAGATTGTGGTACATCAGAAACTGTATTTTTACACAAAACGAGTACAAACTAGAGCACATTCCACGAAATCTAGATAATTATGTTGAATTTGACACCATAAGGGTGGAGATGCAAGAAAAAAACATAGTTGAATGGGGTAAATGTAATTATCCAAACAAGAGGGAATTTTTCGTAAATCAACCATATCTCAGGTGGTTGTAATTTAACCAATTTAGTATAAGTGAAATGAAGTATGAATATAGGAGTTGGTCATGTCTACATGCACATGCCATCCCACATGTTGATGCACCCCATTCACTTGCCAAACTAAAACCCTAATTCGTGATGGGGCCCACTAATCAATACCCACATGGCCTCCCTCCACTCATCAACCGACAAGCTTCGGACCCACCTGAGATGGGGTTTTGCTCTGTCTTTATTTCTTTATTTAGTTTCCTCAATTCTATTTTTTTACCCACCAACAAAAATCAAAAGATTTTATTACAATGTTTTCATTAATAATGGCAATGGGAATCCTAATAATATTAAAAAACCAAGTTCTATGGGAAGCCACAACAATTCGGAAATAGCTCATATGTGACGTAAGAAATGTAAATCGCACTAGGTTAATCATGAGAGATGAAATCGATCAGAAAAGTGAATAGTGTTGGTCAGAAGATTAAAACTCTTACGGCGCTATTTTGTTCCAAACTAACTATATTGATGACTTGGCGTATTAAGATCGATTTCGACTAAGCTTATTTTAAAACCTATTAATTCTAACCAATAAACCATTGAGAATTCACTAGAAGAAAAGTAGTTTTTCGGCACTACGAATGTTTTTGTTACGGTAAAAAAACTGTAACGAAAGGTATCTTTTACTACAAGACAATTTTGGAGTCGTAGTGACTGTTAGGATTTATCGTAGTAAAAAAGTATTTGCTACAGTTAATTACCGTAGCAAAGTTTTTGTCACGCCTGTATAAGCTACTAGGCAAATTCGTATAGCAAAAGCCTTTTTACTACGAATTTTGTATCTTTTGTTACGGTTAATGATTGTAGTAAAATGTCATTTTTCTACTAGTGATTAGGGCCCCGTTCGCCTAAGCTTATTTTAAACATTTGATAAACTTTTACGTCTGATAAGCTATTTTAAAAGTTGATAAGCCGCTACGACTTAATCTTAGAATAGAATTTTAAAGTGGTTGCACAATGAGCTTATACACTATTTTTAGTCCTTATAAAATCTTAAATAAAAACAATGGTATGTGTACATTTTAGAAAAAATCTTAAATGTTATTCAACAACTTATTTTTTAAGATTCTAAAATCTTAATTAATTTTTGTACCAACCAATCTACAAGAGCTTCTAAGCTCTTTTTATCTGCTTAAAAGCTTAACCAAACAGTATCTTAGTTATAAGCGCCAAAACATATCTTAAAAATTCGGTAAAATAATATCTTAAAAATTCGGTAAAACAGGATATTGATATTAATTAACAGAGAAAGACAGCATATAAGATCCAACGGACGTGATTCAACCAGGGGCAGAAACACATCTCAGCCGTGGATCTCGAGATGCCTTGATGACCGGGGCAGTTGACGATGTCCCTCCTCTGTTCCCTATTCCCATTGAATTACACTTCAAGTCTGCCCCCTCTTTCCCCGACATCCCTATCTCTCCACATAGCAAACCACAGTTACACATGCACGCACTCATAAATGCGTGCCATCCACGCGCACATGTAAACAGGCCCCTCCCGCCAGCGCGTACGTCCAAAGCACGCGTGGGGACCAGAGGGATTCGGCTGTCTGTGAAATGCATGCACACGGAAAGATTAAGACCCAAACACTGTTTTCTCGGCCTTGCTATAAAACTCCACAACTTCCATTCATCATCAAACATCATTACAAAACATAATTTCAAGATTCCAAAAGAGAAACAAGAAGAAGAACAAGAAGAACAAGCAAAAGTGAATCATTTGAAAAACAAAATGGAAAACTACGAGGCTAACGGTCTGAATCTCAAGGCAACCGAGCTCAGATTAGGTTTGCCCGGAACAGGCAACGAACAACAACAACAAGATCAGTACTCTTCGTCGTCGTCGTCTCATCAACAGAATGTGAAGAACAACTACAACAACAACAACAAGAGATCTTCATCTGAGATAGCTAGTTCATGCGATGATGAACAACAACAACAACACGACGACGGCGCCCCACTTGCCAAGGCGCAAGTGGTTGGGTGGCCTCCGGTGAGATCTTACAGGAAAAACGTGTTGGAGAAGAAAAACCCTGAGTCCAGTATGTTTTTGAAAGTGAGCATGGATGGAGCGCCGTATCTGAGGAAGATAGATCTCAAGTTCTACAACAACTACTTTGATCTTCTTAAGGGATTGGAGAACATGTTCAAGTGCACGATCGGTGTCTACTCGGAGAGAGAAGGGTATAATGGATCGGAGCATGTACCGACGTACGAAGACAAAGACGGAGATTGGATGCTTGTGGGAGACGTACCGTGGGATATGTTTGTCACTTCTTGCAAGAGGCTCAGGATCATGAAAGCCTCCGAAGCTAAAGGCTTGGTCTCCCCTTTGTAGGCGAAACCAAAACAAAGATCTGCGCTCTTGCATATGTTTTTGTGTACAAATTGATCAAGACTCGATGTTTTCTTTCTCGATCGGTTTCTTTTTTTTCTTTTTTTTTTTTTTTTTTGTATTTACAGCGAGTAAAATAAGTACATAGTTTGAATATGATACAATACACAAGTTAATCAAAGTTCGTTCAATGCGATTTCTTGATTGAAGTACATTAGATTTTTCGTGGATCTTCCTTTTAATTTTCACATTTCTTGAACTGATCGATCGAAAGTAATTGAAGACAGATAAATAGTTGATAAATTAACAGCGATTCAGAACATGATCGGACAATAATACTTTCTTGTGATTGTAAAAACTACATTAGTTCGAAGGTGTGGGGATCGGAACAATCAAACATATACAATACATTCGATTTGTAACAACTAATGTCTAAATCAGAACGGGGAGCAACTAGAATGATCCGAGACTGTCAGTACTGGACATAAAATTGGCATGCATACTAGAATTTTGTTCGTGAAATGATTCCATCTTCGAGTCGAGTACACCGAGTTGAGATTTCACCCATGATGGATTATTCCTGCCTTCAACCCACAACGCTTCCCCTGTATCTTTGTGCTTGAAATCGGGGTAATTCGGGCTCCTCTGCACATCATGATATATTCAATAACACGGACTCGAAAATAAAAACGGATAACACGATTTTGTTGTTTTTTTTTTCTTTTAATTTTTTAAATTTTCTTTTAGAGTGTGTACCTTGTTCTTCCTATTGTCCCACCACTCCGTTGGATTAGCGAAGAAGGCTTGCCACAGTTCTTCTACGGTACCGGTGGAATTTGCGGTGCTATAATTATTTTGCTTTTTGCCTATATAACAATCAAATGAAAATCAACTTCAAAACGACCAAGAAAATCGTATGTCAAGAAAAAGGAAGGAAGTGGTTACTTGGTGCGACGGAATTAGAGTCCCCGTTATATAACGGAACAGATGATAGGCCCCTTTCTATGAAATTCAGTTGCTGAACGGTTACCTGTGAAGAAAAAAACAATAAAGATCTAAAAATGAACCAACAATTAAACCTAGGAAAACAAGTTAGAATTCAGGACAAAAACCTTGTAATAGGTTTGCTGCTTCCCCTCGTCACTTTCGACTGTATCGGAGACTAGGCGACCAGAGACGTACACTTGTTGACCTTTCTCTACGTGCTGAAAAGCAACTTGAGCCAATTCATCCCAGAAAGTCAAATTAATCCTGAAAAATATCAATCGGGGAGCGTGCTTTATTCACATGTCTCACAAATTAAGCAATTAGCTCAAAAAATGCTAAAAATATCCAAGCAACGTAAAATATAATATCAACTTAGATACAAATCTATCGCTTGCAGATGAGCATAAAATTATTTTTCGAACTTCAATTAAACCATAATAAAATGTGTAGCCACGTCAGCACACCTGGGGAGATCAAGAAAACGTCACACAAGAAGTCTTCCTATTATCATACTGGGATATCGAAATGCCTCAGTATTCGTTTGTTAAGCTTTTCAAATCGTTTGTTTCTTAAGCTTTTCAATTCGTTTTTTTTTTTTCAGAATTTAGTTTATAAAAGTCTTAAAACTGGAGTCGAAAACGCAATTTGTTGTTATTGTGACTATATATCCGGCTTAAAATAACAAAAGGTTCCTTTCCTTTGCAGATAAAGGACCTCTCATCGGAGCTCGTGATACTATTAGAATCTCGTGGTAGTAGAAAACTAACTGAATACATGTGTTTAATTTGGACTAAATAATATCTCACAGTATAACTAACTAGATAAATAACAGAAAACAGAATCGTCCACCATTGGCGATTTCGGTTGCGCGATAGATATATAAACGTAAGTAGCAAAAAATGGCGAAATTTCTAAATTCGAACAAGCGGTTAATGAGTCAATTATCCGCAAACACAACAAAAGGAAAAAAACTTCGAAATTGCAGAATGCTATTAATCCCAATTTGTGTTCTAACCGAAATTCTTCAACATTCTCAAATTTAATTCAATCCAAGGAATAGTTACTGCTGAAAAGGAAACTTCAAATAAGGGAAACAAATAAAAAAAAATTAAAAACTACCAGAGGGTGTCGGTTTGGGATTTCTTAACGGCGAGGCGGGACCAAGCGAGAACCTTGCCGGAAGGAAGGTGTTTGATTTGAACGGGAGCACCGACAACGCCGATGAGCTGAATCGTATTGCACAGCTCCTTCTTCCACTGAATCTCCGCCGGCCTCGGAAACTGCGGCGGGCCCGAAGAAGCGTACCGTTCGTACTCGTACGGCCCGTTGTTGCTGGTATTGGTAGCAGTTCCGCCGGAATTGTAACCGAAGGAGCATTTTACGCGGGCGGTTGAAGCTAAAGTTGTTAGGGATTTAGAGTTGAGGGAAAGAAAGGGGAAACAGGAAATAGGGCTAGGGTTTTGGTAGATGAGAACTGTGTTCTTTAGTGCTAGAGTTTGGTCTAACGCCGCCATCGCCATCGCCATCGCCGTAGCAGCTGGAGATATGGGGTTTGGTGTTTGGCTACGCCGGTGACTGAAGTGGAAGAGAAAGTGTTGGATAGAAGATTGTTTACATTAGATAGATAACCTTTGGTTTAGCTCCCAATGATTTGAATTAATTCATTTTGGCTTAATTCCACTTTGCACACTTTAAATATACCATTTTAGCATTTTGCACCCTGAAAACAAATTAATAGCACTTTGCACTATCGAAACACAGGATATAATGCAACCCACGTGAGTTTTTAAAGCTAATAAAGCTATTTTAATATTGTTAATGATATTTAAAAATTATATTTTTTATCACAAAAAAATATTTTACGAAAAAAAAACTTTCAGCTATTTTGTTATCAAGTTATCTGAAAATCACATTTTCTTCCAAATGCTTCTATTTAATATTTCCACTAATTACAATAAAAGATCTATCAATCGAATAATTTAGTGATAAAAGTTTGTTTGATTTTATTTAAAAAAAAAATATATGCACTCAACTATATAGGTGAACTGTTTACAATCATTAGTTTTGAATTTAAATTGATGCATTTTTTATTTTTCATATTCGTCTGTGGAGGAATCTGCAGTCAACTATATAGGTGCACTGTATATATATTCACTCTCGTATAAAAGTACCTAACGACTGTTGGTAAAAAAAAATTGAACTTGGGTCAATTGCACAAGCTTACTTGCTCCAACTGCTAGGTCATCTCTTGCGGAACTCTTATTTGTGTATTGCTTAATAATGAGAGGTATACATAATTTCATATACAATTAAACCTCTATAAATTAATACAGTTGGGACTAGGGAAATTATATTAATTTAGCGAATTATTAAATTATCGAGTTAATAATTTAACACGTTTTCACCAGTCAGGGCCGAGAGAAACTAATATTTAATCGATGTTATTAATTTATCTAGTATCAGTTTATCGAGGTTCTACTATACCTCCACACTCGATGCTAAATCAATCCGAATCAATAAAAAATCAAATATAGCATACTTTTATCATTTCAATACTATACTAAGCTAACAAACAAATTAAAAACATATTATCATAAATCGAATAAATTGCCAAGAAATAAATGAAAAAATAGATTACGAACATTCGGTTAATTTATTTTTTCTTGGTGATCTCTCGATTGGATCAAGTAATCCTACGGCATCATCTATTATTCGATTTTTGCTTATAACTTATATGTAGATAAAATATTTTGTACATAGCTTTATATTTGATTAATTTTGTTCAAATCCATTACAATTTGTTTTATACACTTAATAAAATTATTTTAAAAGTAAAAAAACATGTAAGATAATAAACGATGAATGAACATATATAGTCGAGTGGAAAACTGTATTTCACTTGGACGTAGAAAGACAATAATGAATACGGGGCATACCGAGAGTAGAAATAATACAAACTCGAACGTCTTAGAGATTATAATTATTGAGACTGATACAAAGTAGCGATCTCATAAAAAATTAAGGATTAATTAATAATCAATAAGATTATTATTTTTACTGATTTAACTCATCAACTCACATATAGGGACAATAAGGGTCGTTTTTTGAGAAATTGGGGGCCCTAGGCGACTTTGAAGAATTTGTAAAAAATGGGCCCCTATTTGTATTGTACATTATACATATTAATTCATTCAAACGAGCATGACTGGACAAATTTTTTTGATTAGCATATAAGAATTTTAGGAAAAATATGACTAAAATATTGACAAAGTTAAGATAAATGAAAAATTTATGAGATTCGGAGCAGAGTCTCGAAGTTTTTTTGAAAATAGTACAAAAATATTATTGAACAAGTAAATATATGTAACATTTGTTTAAATATAATAAAATAAAATATAGTATATTTTAACTTTACCAAAACTCTTTGGAGTTATTGAATAATGCAAAGATTGCCGGAAAAAAAGTTATAAAAGTTTGATAGAAAAACTCAATATCTAACTAACCGGAATTGATCTAAGACATTTTACATTAAATGCTAGAGTAAGTGTAAAATTTTCCAACAAATACTTAAACTATGTAAAATAATATAGTTATGGTTATTAGAATTGTTTAACTATTTATAAATTTTAAATATCATTTAATATTATGACTAGTATATATAGGGTAAATTACAACCAATCCTGAGGTATGGTCAATTTATGAAAAAAAACCCCTCTTGTTTGCATAATTACATCTACCCCTCAACTATTATTTTTCTTACACCTCCATCCTTATGGTGTCAAATTCAACATAATCATCTAGATTTTGTGGAATGTGCTCTAGTTTGTACTCGTCTTGTGTATAAATGCAGTTTCTGATGCACCACAATCTGATATATACAGGCCAAAACACACATATTATGATCATCTTGCTTCAAAATGTGGAGTTCGAATGGGATAAAATAGGTACACAATTGATAATATCTCATATAATCTCGAAGATTGCACTAAATTTTGAAACAGCAAGGGTGGACGTGTAAGAAGATTTATAGTTGAGGACAATGGTTGTAATTACCCAAAGAGGAGGGGGGTTTTCGTAATTTAACCATAACTCAGAAGGTAATTGTAATTTACCCATATATATATATATATATATATATATATATATATATATATATATTAAATAGTAGAAAACACTATTTGGGGCCCCTAATTTTTTCTAAAAATCGGGGCAAACTGCCTCTCTTGGCCTATAGTCAGAACCGGCGCGGGGACAACTATGGGATGAAAAAGAACCATGAGATCCAACCATAGACATAGTAGATGGGATCTAGGTCGATTTGGTATTAAAGATATGTTGGAAATTTTCAGTATTACACTTTTTTTTTCTTTTTTTTTTTTATATATTTAAATGATTTAATTTAGATTCTCAAAATTAATTTTTGATGAATAAGAAATTAATGAATCCATTTAGAAACGCCAGACTTGAGAAATGATTGAGGTGTTTAAGCATTTATTAAATAGAATATGTGTTTAGTTAATAAGAAAATGTGTAATAATTGTTCGTAAAATTATTTTCATTTGTGGTGTGACTTTTAATCATAACCTTTGATGATCTATAAATAGATTTCAAAAATATACCATTTGAATCATTCATTCATTTACATGGAATTCAATTCACAACTGAATTCATTTATCATCCAAGCATCTCATTGCATATTGTCGCAATTATCAAGTCTCATTTCTTCATGTCTTATAAAAGTCCTAAACGTCTTTTTATTCACCGTATTCCAAGAATTGTTGTACTAATTTGTTGGAATTGAAATAGTCGTTATGTTGTGGAGACAATTGCCGTAAATCAAGAAGCACTGCACGGGACAGATTTATCTTAAATGAAAAAACCAAGTTCTTGCCTCAACTACATTTTTCATGTCAAACTTCTACCCAAATTTTATTCGTATCCTATTTCGAAATACACACCCGAATAACAATACAAATGATCAAATATAAGCAATGAAATGTTAAAATTTGAAGATATCATCATCATCACCACCATTTAACACTACCATACACAACAGATGTTCTGTTATATACTTAGGACAAATTTCTTCTCCATAGAACATGGGTTATATGTATACATAAACATCTATCGCAATTCAGATTCTTTATTATAAAATTATATCTACTTTTGTAAATTATTATCATTATTTTATCACAACGTCATTATTCTAGAAATTTTGAAGCCTGTATTGTGAAACAAGAATTAATTTCATCTTGTAATTAGTTGATCAAGAATCCTGAAAACCGTACCAGAATCACAGTACTTAGGTTCGAATTCGAGCAAGACCCTTTTATCATGGGATCCCGCCTGAACCATCGCTATCGTCGTATACAATTCAACCTCAACAACAATAATAGTTATTATTCATTATTGCAAAACCAGTAAAGTAAATCCTACTTTTAGGGACAAAAGTAAACATTATCTACTCTTAACTATCAAATTTCAACTTGCACTATCCCCACTAAGCAAAAGTGCTTTTATCACTCACCACTAGTCTATATGTATATATATATATGTGTGTGTGTGTGTATATATATATATATATGTCCCACCATTGAAAGAAAGAAAAAAAAGCACAGCATATCAAAGAGAGTTTTGACTTCCCTTTCTTGCACCTGAATCTTTGCAAAGAAACATGAGGTGTACTGCGTTTTATATTATTTTCTTGATCGTATAGTACAAAACCCCTTTCGATCAAGGTCTATAAAGGTAAACTAAAAGGCGAAACCATGGCATCCGACTAAGATTTCAACTAATTGGGAGTGGGAGAAAAATTTACAAAATTTTGGATTATTTTATTCATCCAATCCAATACACATCACGGTGTCGTCAGCGCACACGCAACGCGTCGCAATTAAACATAATAATAAAGTTTGGAAGGGCTCGGGCGGAATCATTGCGGTATTATATTTCACATAATAATAATTTATTCATCAATACACATCATGACGTAATCAATATACACATAGTAACATATATAATACAAAAATAAAAACACTAATCTCGAGTTGTTGCTTACTTGTCGGAGAAATTTATGATAGGGGGTCGGATTCGGGTTTCACGTGTGAGGTAGCGTCTGTAACAGGTTGTGTGTGGTAAATAGCCGAGGCGAGAGATATGGGCATCATGCAGAGTGCCTTGGATTGAAGAAACTGCATTGCGGCCCCAACATTTTCTTCCATAAGCTTAGCCACCTGTCGCTCTGTGCCGTCGCTCGACCACTTCTCCCAAGCTGGCTGAGCTCTTCCTCCGCCATTGCCGCCTTCTTCCTTCACAAGCAAAGACATACATATACATATAATATATATATATATATATATATATATATATATATATATATATATATATATATATATACACACACACACGAGATACAATATATAAAAAGCAAAGTCATGTATCGATTGCTTTGTTACCTCCATTGACAATGTCGAGATGTCCGTCACAAGCGGTGCCACTGCACCAGCTCCTCCCAATCTACTCATGCTCAATACCTGGAATCGGCATTTTATAATAAAATAACACATATTACGATAATAATTTCAAAATTTATTACTTAAGTAATGCAATCCAAGTAAAATACCAATTATTTATTTTTAAGGAAGCATATTATATATATTATTTGCGAAAATTCTACAGCATTTTTTTGCATCATCAAGTTCTAAAATATTGAACGTACGGCATATGTAGTTCTTGACTGAATAATACTGGAAGTGATTTCAATTGGCCTACCTTCAACTGGAGTTTCAAGAACTTCACATAATCGACAATTTCATCAAGCATAGCTGCTCTATCTGTCTGCATAGAGAATAATTGAATTAGAAGACAAGCAACAATCTTCACTTTATGCAAAAAAAAAAAAAAAATGACGTAATTTAATTTCTTTGTATGTAAAGGGCAACAGAAATTCATATCCGGGAACAACCACAGACGAACACACCCCCACAGATGCCGTTGGACAAAAGCATATACCACCACAATCATTTTAAATAAAAGGTGGTAAATATACATTATTTATAATTATAATAAGGAATTCCAACTTATTTTACTGTCAACAAAAAGCACAAGTTTGAAGTACCGAGATTCTGTATTAGTAAAACGGACCTTATTGACATTGGGAACTAATTCTTGCAAAGCTCGTATTCTTTCAGCTATCTTCTCTCGGCGCAACTGTAAAGAAAGAACAAAATGTCTAATCACGGGCTCTCGAATTACGAAGGAATCATCCAAAACAAGACCGATTAAATGACCGGACAAAAAGAAAGTTAAGATTCCAAAAGCCATGTTCTAGGAAACTATTATGCATACATACCCTCTCAGCTATGCTGTGTGGATCTGTTGCTTGGCCTCGTCGAGCCCGTACCCTCGGTCGATTTGCGGGTGGATGAGCCATTGTTTGAACTGTATTTGCCATTGGTTGTCCATGAAAACCCTATAACAAAAAAAAAAAAAAAAAAAAAAAAGAGGAATTCTACTATTAGGTGATTAAATTAAAAAAATTAGGAATTTTAATGTGCGCTTAAAAACCAATTGCATCATCAATCAAGCAGGATGATAATTTAGCTTCAGCAGTCAATTATTGAACTGATGCATTTTCCGGCGATAATCACCACAGCTCAATTAACGCCGCCGTAACTGTTATACGGCCAAAAGTTTAAAATTACCGGTTTCATAGAAGAAGCGCGGGAATCAACGGCGTCATCACGGTAGAATCTCTTCCCACTCCCCGAGGCGTCGTTAAACCCTCCCTTCCCTTGCTCTAAGCTCAGACCCAACGGGAACCCACCGCCGCCGCCTCCTCCACCACTTCCAACCCCGTAGCCGCCGCCGATGCCGAGCCCGCCGAATTGAGCCGAGCCGCCGCCGGAGCCGAGCTGAAGCAGCATCGATGCCGTCGGGGCTTCGTTTCCGACAAAATTAGACTCGACTCCGGAGGCGTAGTTCGGAAACGCTAAAATTTGATCGAGGAAATCGTCGGAGGGGGTTTCACCTGGATTGTTCGCCATGGATGTATGTATGTATGTATGAAGCTTGATTGAATTTGAACAAGAGAAATGGAAAAATTGCAGCAACTGCCACAATTTGTAAATACAGAGTTTTAGAGAGGGAAAATTGATAGGCGAGTCGCAGTGTTGTTTCTTTGAACTTTTATAGTGAAAAAAGCAAAGAGAGAAGAAATTAATTGAGTATAAAATGCGGGTTCTCTTTTTCTCGCCTGAAAAAGGGTCCAATTTTGAAAATAATTCTGCTTTTGTCGTCATTCGTTAATTTTACTTCTATACCCTTCCACACGATTACGAACTTGGGGGTGGACTTGATAGGTTAGTATATCAAATTGTTTATTGCATTATCTTTTCAAACATAGGTGAAAAAAAGATACAAGTTTCGTAACTTTTAGGCAATGTTCTAAAAATCGGGCGGCCGAATAATTGGTTTTCGAGGTGGAGGTTGTCTCAAATTTTTACGATTTTAGTGTAAATGTTTGAAAATTCGATTCTTGTATGTAAGAAAGTTTTAGGGGGATTGAGGCGGTCAAAACTTTACGGCGGGTCAAACTTTGGTGGCAAAAATCAGCCAAAAATCGATTTTTTTTTTCAAAATAAAAGTTGGGATTTTAGTAAGATAATAAATATGAGTTTATGCTTTATTTTATTGTTGAAGAATACATTTAAATTCAAAAAAATTGCCTTCTTATTCATATATTATAAGGATATTTATGTATTCTGATCTTATTATTAATAAACTTTATTATGTTATTAGGATATATACATTATGGAGATATAACTATGTTTAAATATCTTTTTATATATGTTGTGAGTATTTATAAATAATATCTAAAAATAAATTATATTAAATTTTAAAAATTGATTTATTTCTGATTTATCACCGCCGCACAAATTAATCGTGAGTCCGTACCTAACCGCCTCATACCCGATTACAGCTTTTTACAACCTTGCTTTTAGGGTCAATTTTAATTGGAAGGATTTGAATGAAATGATTTCAAATGAGATTTGATCTTTAAGGTAGTATTTTTACAATAATTCACTATCTACATTTCTTTCTCTTTTTAGAAAAAAAATCATCTCAAGCTTTTATATTAGAATTCACATCTCATTGTAGCGATTTACAAAGGAAAATGAGTGTATCGAATGAGGATCGAGATACACAATTCAATGATTTAAAATTTGTTCGTTTTTGTTCTATAAATTGGGAAAACGTGGCTCAAGATCAAAATGGACACCGAAAAATGATTTTCACACCCAAACTGGACGCGTAACAGACCGATCCTCACACAAAGTGGGCACCCGGTCAGCCTTTCTGCGCCCGGTTTGAGCGCCCAACGCTGTTTTCCGCGCTCGGTTTGAGCGCCGACCACATATGCATTTTTTTTTATTATTTTTATTACTCTTTAACTTTATTTTGTTTCGTAATTAATTCAGGAATAGCAACAAAATTCTTCTGCGTTTGAAGTTAATCATAGTGAGCATTTTGTAATAACGGAACTATTTAACTCAAGGGATGAGTTGATAGATTTGGACGATGCATTGGCAGGTAGACGTCGAGCGTAGGATATTCTAAACAGCAGTTGATGTATTTTCTTTGTATATAGTTCTTGTGTTGTTTGATGTTTATTCACATTCTAAATAGTAGTTGATGTATTTTTTGTTTTTATGTAAATCTGTTTTGTTTGATTGTTTACGTAATATATTTTTTTGATGTTTATGTTAAAAAAAAAAAAAAAAAAAAAAAAGGTAGTAATCCGGCCTGGACCGGGCACCCAAAACCTCCGGTCCATGCCTAAACCAGACGTCCTCCCTCCATTTCCACACCCTAAACATGCGTGGAAAAATCGCACATAATCAGCAAAATAAACCTCCCGAATAATGCAATTTCTTGGGGTTTCACACGATTAACATCAAATAAACACATATAACTAATTTAGATGAGAATTTATCTTTAATTTAGAGAGATTTTCGAACTTGGGAGGATTTGTGAGAATTGTTTAGGGTTTTTGTGAGTTTTTAGGAATTTTGGTTGAGTTGGGTGGTTTTAGAGAAAGAAAGTCAATAATAGACGGAATGGTGTTCGTAATTTAGTACCGCGGAAATTATTTCAATTTTCAAATTCATAATAACAAATTCTTCGGTATTATTGACTACGATTGGTTCAAGGAAAATGATGAGTAAAAATTTGAAATTATTAGGTAATCTAATTTTCATGTTTGGTTGCAAGATAAAATATTAGGTAATATAATTACTAGGAAAAAATAAGAAAAAAATTACACTAAACCTAGGAAAATGCATTTTCATGCCATGTTATTCTATTCTTCTCTCTTCTCTCTCCTTTTTTCCTTCTTTTCTCTCCCCCCTCTCTCTCAGCATGCATCTCTCTCTCCTCCCTATCTCTTCTCTCCTCTCTCTCCTCTCTCTCTCTCCTCTCTTTCTCTTCTCTCTCCTCTCTCCTTTCTCTATCTCTTATCTCTCATACACATCATAACAATAAATTATTAAATTAGGGCTCGTTCGGTTACCTATATTGGATTAGATTGGATTACATGAGATTGGATTAACTCCCTACTGACTAATTAATTTTTTAGTTAGTAGCATGTTCGGTTTGTTAGATTAGACTTTCTATTAAATTTGTTAAAATCAGTTATTATATATGAATTGTCTATAAAACCACTTAGGGCTCGTTCGGTTACCGCTATAAGGTTCTACTGACTAAATAGTAGGGGCTAATAACATGTCCGGTTGGTAAGATTCACACTTTTTCAAACCCGCTACTAAATTCAAAGCCCGCTATTAAATGCTACTATTTCATTAAATTAGTAGCACCCCTCCCCCTGAGATTAATTTAATAGGGGGTGAGTTTTCACGCCATACCGATGTGGTTGCCGCAGCGGGGCTGACACTGCCGTAAACTAAGTGGTTTTATAGACAATTCATATATAATAACTCGATTTTAACAAATTTAATAGAAAGTCTAATCTAACAAACCGAACATGCTACTAACTAAAAAATTAATTAGTCAGTAGGGAGTTAATCCAATCTCATGTAATCCAATCTAATCCAATATAGGTAACCGAACGAGCCCTTAGTTTACAATAATAAAATATAATTTTAAGGATAAAATTGTATTTTTCCTTTTTAGTCACCCCCTATTAAATTAATCGCAGGGGGAGGGGTGCTACTAATTTAATGAAATAGTAGCATTTAATAGCGGGCTTTGAATTTAGTAGCGGGTTTGAAAAAATGTGAATCTTACCAACCGGACATGTTATTAGCCCCTACTATTTAGTCAGTAGAACCTTATAGCGGTAACCGAACGAGCCCTTACATTCATATTCACAAATTTTTTTTCCTTTTCAACCATAACATTTTTTTTCTTCTTATTTTTCAACATAACATTTTTTTGTTTTTTTTAACATTTTACGTCTATGATAGAAAATAAAATTACTTCATTTAATAATTATTGTTATTTTCACTCTTTTTTTCCTAGAAACCAAACAAAATTAAGGAAAATAATTTTCCACAAAGTCATTTTCATCATCATTTTACTTAGGGACCAAAAACAACTGGGATTCCAAAAGTCATTGATTTCCTTTTCCTTTACATATTCGTTTTCCTTATTCTGAAATCCATGAACATTTCAGAGCTGTTAGAATCCGAGAGGATTCTAATTTTGGTTTTTCAACACGTGTGAAAAACGTGTTTAAAGCTAGGGAAGTTTCCTTAGTTCTTTAAACTCTTATTTTGTCATAAATTTATTTAATTGCCTAGGTGTTTTGTTAACAAGGAATTTTCTTGAGAAAGACTTTCCTTTGTTACACAACTCTTTTTCCTTACGTGAGATTACAACTAACCTAATGGGCTCTTATCTTTTGTAGGGCTCTTCTATTCAACTAAGGAAGTATAAATATAGGAGCATCATCGTTTTTGGAGGCCGTCCCTTTCGTTGGAGAAGAAAAATTATATTTTTCTGCTCTTATTTTTGCTGCTCCCGGAACGTCTTTGATCGAGAGAAGTTTTTCACAGAAAATATTTTTCCTCTCGTTTTTTATTGTTCCATCGTGATACGTGATTTTCATAGAAAATATATCGGCTTCAAGGCTTTGTGGTGAAGACACCAAGATTCAAGGAGTATCACAAGTTTGCTTCTTCTATACAAAAAGAAGATCGGTTCTTCGGGAGAGGGGCTTAAACAGATCTCCGGAGGAGATCGATCCGCCGACTGAGGGATTCAGCATTGAAGGGAGTTCAACCGTGCGGAGCAAGGGACGTGCTGCAAATTGAAGATTTATAATTCAGTGTAGTATACAAGAACGGCGTCAACAAAGAGGGAGTCTTTGTATTTTGATTAAGTCCTATTATTGTATTCGTAAAACTAAAAATTAGTAAATTTTATTTGCAGGTCCCCGTGGATGTAGGGTACAATTGTATCCGAACCACATTAAAATTTGTGTCTCGTTTATTTCTGTTTTTACGAACTGCTTCACGAACTGTTGCAACACTTCACGCAACAGTAACGAAAAACTGAATCTGACACAAATAATTTATATCTGCACGAAATAAATTCTAACAAGATCCATTTGGTTTGAGGGTTTTGGGGATGGATTTCAAATCTCCACCCCTCCCTTATAGTTATAATGGAACGACTAATGTAGATTTCGACTCCAATTTAGAGTAGTTTCAAATCATTCCACAACATCCCTTTCTCAAATCAAACCATTCCATCAAATGGACCCTTAAAGAATTCCAAAGCAACTAGCAAAGTTTCTCATTTTTTTAGGTTTACCCATCAACAAATGTTAGATAAGATTTATACCAAATTGTTAATTACAATACCCTATACTTTAAGGCTCTAATTGGTTTATGGATTTCTAAATAAGAAAAATGAAAATATAAAGGAAATGAAAATCAAAAAAGATTTTTGAAATCCGAGTTGTGTTTGGTTCATAAATAAAATGGCGATGAAAATGGCTTTGTAGAAAATTATTTTCCTTACTTTTATTTGGGTTTTAGGAAAAAAAAAAAGGTAAAAATAACAATGAATTATTAAATGGAGTAATTTTATTTTCTATTCGAGCCATAAAAAGTAAGGGAAAAAAATAAAAAACAAAAATTGTTATGTTAAGAAAAAAAAACTATGAATATGAATATAATTTTAATAATTTATTGTTATGATGTGTGTGAGAGAGAAGATGAAGAGGAGAGAGCAAAGGAAAAGAGGGAGAGAGACGGGAGAGAAGAGATAGAGAGGAGAGAGAGAGAAGCCGGGCTGAGAGAGAAGAAGAAAGGGAGAGATAAATAGAAGAGAGAAGAAGAGAATTACATGCCATTTTTCTCATTTTTATTTGAGGAAAATGCATTTTCCTAGTTTTAGTTTAATTTTTTTCCACTTCTTTCTCTTAAAAACATTACCTAGCACTTTACCTTAGCTTGCAACCAAACATGAAAATCAATTTACCTAATAATTTCACACTTTTACTCATCATTTTCCTTGAACCAATCAGAGCCTAAGAAAAAAAATTATAAAGAAAGTGAAGTATGTCGTTTTTAGAGCTCCGTGCTACGTAGATGGGAATAAGGCATGTATTGCAAGCTTCACTGTGAGATGCACAGACCCACATTGAATTCCGTAGTAGCTATTAAAATTCTCGAACCAACGGACTTCCCTGCCCGAAGCATATATTGTTCTCCATTGCCTGAAGTTCGTTCGGGACAATGAAACATGGAGACGCAGTGCAGAGGGCACGGAACGGATTTTTTCTTTTTTTTTTTTTTTGCAAGAGAAGACGTTCGATGTTTTTTTCTCAAAAAAAAAATAAAAAAAATAAAAAGAGAAGTTCGATGTTTGTTTGGTACGAGGATTGAATTGTGGGACTTGGTCTCTCATATTGTTAGAGTGTTCTTGTCTCGACTCTTGACGATATATAGTGCGTGGAGATATATGGATGTTTGAAAAGACTTGCAAAGAGTCAAACTAGTGGACGACTTTACAAAGTCAAAACCAAATGCAAATGCAGGCTTTTCCCACGCCTTTTTTTACTTCTAAAAAACAATAATCCAATGCTAATTTGTCTACTTATTTAAAAATGATATCTTTTTTGAGAGATATCCCATAAATATAACCTTAAGTGTAATTCAACCTAAATTTTAATGATTTGGTCGCCAAAAAGTTATCGACGAGATTGCTATTTAATGCAGGCACACAAATATCTTTTTTCAAAATCATACTAATTTGAGGACACCAAATTTACCAGAACTACTGTGCATAAAATACCACGACTTTCCAATATGACCCCAAATCCATTTTATTAAAAATCGACAATTACTAAATCCACTATTCATTTCAAATTTACAACTTCCCTGTAGACTCATATTGTTTGAAATAATAAAGAGAAGATAAACTCATATAATGTTTGAAAGAAAATATACATTTATAAAGTATGTTAATTTTCAATATTTTTTAATTGTTTAACAACACTTATAACACATTTCGTAATCGAATTTTAAAACGTGAAAAAGACAGTTAATTGATTGTGTTGTTTGAATTTTAACCAAAAGATTCTTATGTTCTTTAGAATAAAATTATTATTTTAATTTTCTTTTTAATTTGTTAAAAGTAATTCTAGTGTTGAAATTAATATTTTGGTATTGTGAAAAGCATTTTAGGTCCGGCAAATAGCAGCCCTTTCACAATACATGCATTTTGATATGTTGCCTAAGCGAATTCAAACACCTGGAGTATTGATTGCATCATTGCTCTATAAAAAAAACTATGCTCCTCTAAAACTAAAATGGATTACTAGTAAACAAAACTAACCTGTAACATATATCTATCTACTCAATTTTTACCATACAATTTACACTTTTATCTATCCCACCCAAAGAGATCGTCGAATCCAAACCCAAGGAAGCAAAACGAGATCCGATTATGGCTGAATCTTGATACCAGATTGAAGACCAGCTTGAACTTTGTTTGAGAAATGTCCTTCCAACCTGCAATTCGATTTAGACCCATAAACGACAAACGAAAACCCAATAAATATTTATTACAGATATAATAAAACAAAGAAATAAAAGTAGAGTTGTTCGTGCCTGGTTGAACATTTGTAATAGATGGTGTCTGGAGAGTTGTAGGTACGCGCATTGGAAAACATTCTCCGAACATCAGCCACAAACATCTCAAATGTCACATAGTACTGCTCCGACTCTACCCGCTTTGACATTGTTTTTAGGTCTGCAGGCCAGACAAATGCAATCTTTAGCTTCACAACCTCATAGAAACACATGATGTACGAGAGGCATACAAAACAGATATGAGAATACAATGTATAAACTTATGGTACAGAGAGTAAAACAAAGCAACAGCAAACTAACTTATCACTGTGCAATAATGATAGATACTAGAATTGAATACGAGAAATACTTCTGTCATCTTAAAAAGCTAGAACAATATCGTTGGCAAATTGTCATTGTTATCAAAGCAGATTTACATATAGATAGATAGCACTGGACTTCCTATATTTCTACATAACAAAACATATTACTGAACCAAATATAAAGACAGCAAGTAAAAGAACCAAAGAAATGGCAAGATACAGGCCCCGGAAAATCTGCAGGTCTTGGCTATTTTCCGCTCTTTATAAAAGATAGTGTATTCTAATTCAGACAGATTCCTGAATCGACTCTTTAGGTCAGAGAGCAAATTATCCACAGTTGCCATGTTTTATTTTAATGAAATTTGAGAAACATCTAAAATAATTGAACAACGAAAATGCTGGGCAGGGATTTATAAATAGAGGACTACGAGCATAGAGCTGCAACCTAAACTAGCCAAAAAGTAGGAGTTCGACAAGATAAGTAACTCCCCAAAACAAGGAAGAATGTAGATTGCTAAATATAATATAAATGAAATAATTACCCATTGGATCTTTAATGATTTCATAGTAATCAGGGACATCCCGTGCATCAACAGGTTCCTTGAATGGCCAAGCATCGGGATGGTCATGCATTGCCTGCTCAAATTGGATGACTATCAGTCGTGGCACTAAAAACAAGATAACGTACAAAACATCTATACATACCGAACTTCTTATTAAATCTGTTTAAATGTTATAAAAAACACAAGCTTTGAGGTGATTCAGTTAACAATAATAATATAGCACACCAGATTCAGCACCTCACACAGCAAAAGCAGAAAAGGCAGCAACAAGGAGAAATCCAATAGGAAGCATTACACCACTTGTAATATAACAAATGACCACAAATTCATAAGTCACGCAGAAGCTTAATCTAGTTAGTTGAAGTACTCAATGGGAAATCGAGATAGCAACTCTTTTACAAACACGGATAATTATAGAAAAGCTGTTGAATCCAAATATAGAAATTTGAAACATCTTTTGACATGAAGATACTAAAATCCAACTTGGACCTAGTATGGAAAAACAGCTAATTAAACAAGAACAAGACGACTTACCTTTATAAGTGAGCGCATGAACGCAGTCAATGATTTCTGATGTGAGGTAGCATCTGTTGACAAGGTTACTGTTTTAAATCGAGAATGACCATACTGTTCAGTCGTCCAGCCAGCCTCTCCTATTAATGTTAGGTCAGAGGCAAGTTTAAATTACGATTCTAAATAGTAAAATGAAAAAGGAAGCAAAGAGTCAAAATGAAATAAAGGACATTACGACAAAGCAAACTAACAAGCAATCAGTGAAATCACAAGTAGAAATCATTAATTACGTCAGATGTTTATCTTCAAAATAACCTGTAACAGAAGGATACTAATACTACAGTCGGTCAGCCATTATATCAGTCAGCTTCAGATAGTGAAGTTAAAGCTGCTAAATTGAACATACCAATCACCTCAGGAAATTCAATTGTTTCACTAAGCAGGATTCTAGTTTCTTTTTGCATCTGTAACTGTACAGATATTTCTCTTGTAAAAAGACAACAAAATAGAAAATGGAGTACTACAGCAAAGCCTGCGGAATCAAAGATCATAACAAACATATAAAGTAAGCTAAGGCATGACAAAACAACACATGTGAAGGTAAAGTAAGGACCCACTCGAGCCAGGTATATCAATATAAATTAAGATGGACAAATAAAACCAATTAATGTGAAGGTGAACGAAGGACTCACTCAAGCCAGGTATATCCTCCACCTTGATGGTTTTTTTGGGAATGCCAGCTTCCTTCTGAAGAGAACAGTTAACACCAGAATAATACTTAGAACAGTACACCAGTATTACAGTATGAGAACATGATCAAATACTCCTACTTCAAAGCAAAAACAGGAGTCAAGTGTCGAGACTAGAGATAGCGCATCTCCAAGAATGGCAAAATTTATGATACTTAATCATAACAAACTACATGGCTTGACGAACAAAATGGTACTTAATCAGAACAAACATTTGTTTGGAACAGATGAAAGATCCCATTACGGTTGAAGAATAAAATCCATACGCACTAACAGATAATCTGGTCGAGAGCTTGGATACATTCAAAGATATAACAAAATATAGAGGTTATACAGAACCTCAAAGTAACCAACCTTGTCTAAAATAACTGTGTAGATGCTAATAAATCTAAGAGACAATAAGTCAGGTGATGGATGCATCATGCATATACCTTCTGAAAATCGATTCCAGGGTAAACAATGTGACAATTTGAGAGCTCTCTAATCTTTTCATCGATTGCCTAGCAATAAAAACACAATAAGAGTCAATTGCAGTTGTTTTACCATGATATTTATATGAAATAGCATGCATCAATTAAGAATGAGTGAGAAACTTGTAACTGTTCAGCCATATTATTGGCTAGGAAAAGAGCTCTACATACTCCACCACTAATCAGCCTAACCCCACATTCTACAAAGAGATCAACAAAGGACGGAACACCAGATTGTCTTACCTGCCTCTGACGGCGTATCATAGTTGATATATCAGTAAACGGAAGCTTTGGGTCAATTCTGCACTCCATAAGAATCCCACCATCGTAATCTTTAATATAGCTGCAACAAGAGTAAAAATTTAACAAGTAGGCACAGTAAAGTTAGAAATTTGAGCTTCAACATTTTGGTACAAAAGATATTTGCTGTCGCACACAACGACCAATATATATATATATATATATATATATATATATATATATATATATATATATATATATATATATATATAGAAGCAAATGGAACTATCTAATTCATCCCTCGATTTATGGTATGTTGAGTTATGCAAGACAAAGCAACACCAGTTCTGGGGCTATAGTTTATAAAGAGGTAAAAAAACCAAATTTATAAAAACTGATCAAACATACCCATGCCATCGGTCTCTCTCCAAGTAAATTTCTTTTGTGAAACCCTAAAAAATAATACACAAGTTAGAGGCATCTCATAGATGGAACTGAATTATATATTAACAAAAGCCATCAGGAGTCAAATTTTAATATCTTAAAACACAAATAGCAGAGATTTACTCTCTAAAGATCTTTTGAACAAATACCAATCCACAAGTGATACAACTGTCAAAATGTTGCCAATTATGGTTTGGAGCATGCCCATCTAGGACACCCCTCCCCCCAAAAGTTCCGAATTTTCCTGGACATAATCTACACCGCTTCACTATATCGTACTTTCGACTAATCTACATAAGAGAAATCCCTAAGACCTATTTTTTCCCCTACAGTGAACTCGATAGAAAGTCATCCAGTTGACCCATAACAACCAAAAAAGAGCTCTTCACATACAAATCACTTAGTTTCATCTTCAAGACCATACTACAAAAATAACAAAAGACATTGTACCAGCACATAATGCAAAGGATACATGTTAACGAGCCGAACTTAATTAAGGTTTTGGGTTATTCCTATCACAGTGTTGCATATGTTGCATAGACCTGGATAACTTTTGAAGTTTATCTTTCAAGCCCGTTTATCTGGTGTCACAGACTAAAATAAACTTCATCCTGATTCACCTAGGCAGTAATACCTTTCGGTTTCTTAGCTCTATAGTTCTTCTGACAATACTAGAGCAGATGTGGATAACAGCGTGAGAGGTGAGGGCTCCATATAAAGGATAACACTCAAATATACCATGCTTCAGTTACACTACACATGAGCACAAATATATCCATGTAGGAAAGATGATAAACTGATTTTTAAATCGATTATTGATGATGAAGCTGTAACCTCACCTGCTTGACAAAGTAACCCACAGCATTATTATCAGCGTATGTGAGGAAATGCGTTAGGCCGTCGACATCACGTGCATGTTGCTTTAAATGATTCATAAGTCTGGTGCCATAGCCTTTAACTTGCTCATCTGCTGTGATTGCACAAAAAGCTATCTCCCCAAATTTTTGGCTACATTTAAAGTTCAGTATTACAAACAAAGCAGTGCACATAGACATACACTTACTTCAAATTAAATAATCAATACAAATATCGCCAAGTACATATCAAAATCATCTTCTATTTCTTTTCATTCAGATTGATATCAAAATTACCCGACCAATCCGATAGGGTTCGGGTCAATACCCAAAAACCCGAATGCCCATCCCTAATTCTTACACCATAAGGTCCATGATACAAAGGTGACATTATCAAGATGTATAATTTTGAGAATAGAGTAAGTATAACAATAATCTCACTGAACAAATATACAAGAGAATATGGAAATCCAATTTCATATGACACTGACATTTTATAGAGAGTTAACACAACAGAAAGGTACGTAATGGTCTTCAGATAAGATAAGCAAAAGACAAGATGTCAAATGGTACCTAAGGTAGGGGCGATACGTAATACCACCAACAACCAGATTCCGTCTGACAACCATCACAGACTTGTGGTTTCTGCAATATAAGACCATAAGAGAAAATGAGATAATTCCTTTAATAACAAGAAAGCTACTACGGAAACTACATAGCAATTATATAATAGACAGCACAATAAAACCAACTTATAGTGCAGATCCTGAACACACCAGCCATGATACTTGAACTTTGTAATAACTAACAGAGACCAAAATTTCAAGTATGATTATAATAAGCTTTGACCAGAGAATTCATGTATCTAGACAAAAACATATTAGGGATCTGATTTAATTAAAAGTTTTGATTTCCTTCCCAAAACAATTAAACTTGAGAAATGTATAGATTGAAGGTTGGCATTTAACTATAACCAGCAATATGACTTACTTCATCAGAATCAGATAACGGAAACCTAATAAAGTTTGGAAGTTTGTCCTAGAACTGATTTTCAACGAGCATTATGGTAAATATTTAACTAAGGAGAATCTGGATTCTAGAATGCTCTTATGGGATTCTTTCACTTGCTAATATATGTAAGGAAAATAGTCAATATTATGTAATATTGCACCACTAAATCACCACAGGATATAATGATCAATAGCTTGAAACTAGCTGCCCTTTTTAAATCTATGAAAAATAAAGCTATACTTCCATAAAAACTTCGCAGAAAAGGTACAGAACTCAGAGGCAAACCTGTCCATTACAAGACGAACAATGTATTCTCTTGGCATATTAGGAAGTTGTCTGGCAAAGATGTTCTTCAATCCTATCAACCTGAAAATCGAGTTTTAAGTTTTTTGTGCAAAAAATTAAGCAGATATTGAGAGCCAAAAGAAGATAAATAAAGAAAAATTATTGCATGACATGTAGATATAATACAGAGTTCAAAGAAAAAGCAGGAACAATGTTTTCATCAATACCATCATTTGAATGACACATAACTCTGGCAAATGTAGATTTAAAACACAGTTCGAAGAAAAAGCAGAAATATTACCAGACCATGTGTTCATCAATACCATCATTTGAAGCACATACAAATCTCAGTCTTCCTGCTTCTTCCTGCAATGATTGATAAAATTTGATCAATATAAACTGCTTATAAATAGTTATGGGTGGAAAAATAAATTAAAGATGAAGTAATGAATAAAATTGATGCTGCCATTTAAGCAGCACAGGAATTAAAAATAGGCATCAGGATCCAATTTATTAAGTAAATTACCAGTCACCCCAACATATTCATGCAAACTAAAATTGAATGTAAGTATTGCTCAATTATTATCGATGTGATAATGCTTTATGTGTTACTTATCAACACCAGGACAGTCAATTTTCCTTTTCTTAGCTGAATAGCTTCGGTAATTACAACTAACTTGTACGTAACTCCAACTAACATGTAGGCTCGCACACATAATGGTAGAAAATGCAAATGTGAAAGCATAATCTAAAATACGATTAAGAGACGGCGATTATAATCTGAAAGAATGATTTCTTGAGTCACCGAGATTTTTCTGGTAAACCAACACCAGCAAAAATATAATCAAGCCCATCCCTAACTTTTCTACTCAAACTTATCCAGGTGTTGACTACACTCAACATTTTTTTTCCACGGCTACAACAAATCTGACAATAGTGCAAATGATGGTTAATAATGTATCCGATTCCATAACTTTCGCTACAATTATTTTCCATAGAAAAACTGAAAAAAAAAAAGTGAGTGTTAATCTGCAGCATTTTTCAAAAGAAGGATAATACATCAAACATGTAAATTCAAAGATATTTATTCAGCTGAAACATGCATGTATGTACCACTCTACAGCATTTTTCTGAGTGAATGTGAATAAATCAAAGAGATGAACTTGTAAGTAATTTACTAAGTTTACTTCGATTTGAAATTTGAAAAAAATAAATAAATAAAGTAATATACTAAGCTTACTTCTCTCTTCAAGCTCTCCTCTCTGGCACTGTAAGCCCCGCTAGTTTGTATATTATCGGTAAAAATACTCTTCACTGTATCCTCCTTCACCACAATGCCCGGAATCGAACCGTTGCCACCCGTCGCCACGGGAGCGCCTGAATTATTGGTATTAGTATTACCATCTTTCGACACGTCAGCAGGTTCAACCTTCACCGAATTCTCAGCTTTGATCTTGGTGTTCCTTGCGGTGGGGGGCCCACCAGCATTGGTGTTCTCCAGCCGAGAAGAGGTGAAATTGCGCATGGAGTTATCGTACTCCTCCTCCTCATCGTCCACCACTTCCTCGGACTCGTCGTCGGAGTCGGAGTCGGCGCCGCGGACGCTGATGCTCTCCAGGTCATCGTTGGAAGTGAGCGCGCCGTCGCGCGTGTCGGAGAAAGAAGGGGGGAACGGCAGCGCGTGGTCGTCGGGCTGGAGTTTGCGCTTGTGGATTGACGACGTCGCGGAGGCGGAAGCCGAGTGGGAGGGCGACGGCGATTGGGAGCTCCGTGACCGGACCGGCGCAGTTAAATGCGACGAATGCCCGTCCATTGATAGGGTTTACGGTGAGTGAACTGCAATTTAGGGTTTTCACAGAAGAGAGGGGGGAAATTGAAAAGATGAATTTTGCAATTGAAATGTAGGAATCAGTTAATTAGCTTCTTTTTTCCTCATTTTCTTTTTTATTATATAATAAAATTTCTTTTTCTTTCTAATTTTTTCTGTTTTCCTTTAACTGAAATTTGTTAACAATCAACCGTTGCCGCCTTGGTCCTGGGTCCTCAATTAATACTCTACATATGAATTAGCATTTTCCATTTTATTATAAACTACACAAACTCTTTTACACCATAGTTTAGAAATAGTCATTGATCCTGACTGAAGTACACAGCCCAAAGGATAAACTTTGTTGAGCCCATCTGGGAGAAGGCCTATGACCTCAACCCATGTAGGCCCATTACGGTAGGCGCCCCTAAAGGTTTACCTACGACGAGAGTCCCTATTTTGGCAGCTCGGGCTAGTAGATGGGTCGATGCTCGGCGAGCTCGAGTGCCCGCGGAGCGCTCGCGAAAATGGGTGCGAAGGGCCCTATTCTAGGCATTATTGGCTATGGCGGGTATGGAGGGGCGCATTAATTGACACTCATAGACATTCCTTGTGCTCTCATGGGCGGATTTATGGTGCATTGAATGCTCTGACACCAGCATTTAATGCCCGAATGACTGAACACCGTCGAAAATGGAGGAATAACGTGTGGAAAAGACTACTCCACATAATCAAGAAAGAGTGGTCATAGTCGTTTTGAGCGTGATGATGGCTCGGGGTATCAGGAAAAAGGTTGAGAAAGGACGACGTGAGCGGCGGAAAGTACCTGCTCGCCCGGGATTGGCATAAGATAGGGACCAAGATATTATAAATAAGGGGGACACACACTAAAAATAGGTTTATCTATTTCTTTCACCATAAAATATTTAGGTCTACCTTAAGTTGCTCTTTGTCTACCACTGACTTGACCGTCGAAGTGATAACTCCGGGGTCAGTCCCGTTCTTCTCTTTTGCAGCATATTCACTCGAGGTGGCAACACATCTTTCAGGCGGATCGGTCATTTATACCTATAATATAGAAAGGAATATTATTTTATTTTAAAACATACTTTTAAGTTTTAACAATTTAATCCGTCTTAAAAAGGGATATGTTATCTCCAAAAACGGATCACTTGTGTGGTCCTTTTAAGAAGTTTGACCGGTTACAGAATGCCTTGGAGAACAGAAGTCGTTCTTATTGGAAATATTAATATTAAATGATACACTTTACTAATAGTTTAAGTATTTGGTTGAGATGGTCATTCCTGAGTTCGAATCCCACCGCCACCCATTTCAAATATTTCAAGTGCAAGGCTTCAAATGTAATTCGACTTAAACTTTTGGTTGAGATTGTCATTCAACAATTCTGTACAAAAAGAGAAAATTAAACTGACGTCGGAGTTATTATTCCAATGGTCTTTTGGTTGAGATATCATGCAACAATTTTGTACAGAAAGAGAAAATTGAACTGACGCCGGAGTTATTACTGAACTTACGCTGGAGTTATTATTCCGATGGTCAAGTAGCGTACATGAGTCTCCCTTTTGTGAGTGGGATGGTGATGAGTGTTCATTTTGCATGATTTTCACTTATCAATTCTTCGAGTTTTGGTCTTCGTTTGTCCGAGTTTTCGGCTTTATTTGTACTAGCATTTTTCCCCCGTGCGATGCACGGGATATTATTTAAATAGTGCAAAAAACTAACAATTTAATACATAATAAGAAAATATAGTACACTAATATAGTAAAATTTAATAACGTAGTATTATTCATATTTTATATAACATTAGATTTTTTAAATCTTACATATTAAGATTTATAATCCAAATAAATAGACTAAGATTTAACAAATCAAATTTCTAGCTATATATCTTAAAGTTTGAGATATATTGATGAAAACTAGGAGATTGATAATTGTTGGAAATTATAGCTAAAAAAAAATAGTAGAGAAAAAAATATTAAAAATAAATAATTACATAAGTAGCAATAAGATAGGATTCTTCACGGTTTAGTTTTAATTAAGATAATTGTTTAAAATTATAGTTAAAAATTAGTAGAAAAAAAAAATTAAAAATAAATAATTACACAAATATCATTAGGGTTTTTTAGGGTTACCCAGCGTTTCTTTCTTTTATATATAAGATATATTATGTTGTTTTTGTTTTATTTATATTTTAGGTAAAGATAAGCTATTTTTGCCGATTCGAGACGATTTTGGAAGCGAAGCCGAGAATCAAACCAAACACGTGCAAAAGTGCATTCTCGCGGATTGTGGCAGTGTTTGGTATTTCAAGCATAACTTTTGCATACGACCTCCGATTGGGCTGATTCAAGTGTTTTTAGAAAGATAACTTCAAGGGCTACAACTTTTGTGAAATGCACAATTGTCGAATTCGGGTTGACAAAGGGTGAAAAAAGTGTTTGAAGTTGATGCAGAGGCCAGATCTCGATCCAGAATCACCGGATTGCGATCTGGTGGTAAATTCCAGTAGCAGCGAAAAGTTGGGGCAGATCGCGATCCGCACTTCCTGGATCGCGATCTGGGAAGGTGGTGCGCAGTTTTCGAGGTTACCAGATCGCGATCCAAGAAGCCCAGATCGCGATCTGGGCACAAAAATCGAGACTAGATATTTTTCTTTGATTTCTCACTATAAATAGAAGGTCTCTTTTTCATTTTTCAACCTCTCGACTCTCTCTCGACCTCTTCTTCGGTTTTTCTTCGGTTTTCGCCAGTTTTTCTTCGGTTTTCGCCAGTTCTTCGCAGGAAGCTTCGACGAGGGTTTCGACTCGGGTTTTTCATAAGCTTTTTCTTTACGTTTAGTTTATGATTTCTCGTGTTCTTCATTTGAATGCTATGTTTGTAATTAACTGAGCATTTTCTTTTAGAAAAATGAAACCTTGTATATATTGATTTTGATTTCCAGATTTGTGATTTATTTGTCGTTCTTTGATTATGTTTATGTTTTCATGTATTAAATGCTTTCGATTGTTTGGCCAACATTGAATTGATTGTAAATGGTAATGAACTTGAGAGAGGATTTCTCGTTTGATTTTAGGAAAACATAGCTCCGGTTGTGGAAATGGAGATGTGATGCACCTCGGGTAGCCCTTAAGGACTTGACCTAAATGTGCTCTTAATATCAGGTTCTGAACGGAGACGTCGGACCTGTGGGTAGACTCTAACTACACTGGAGACGGGGGCTCGTGTATTTTAGTGTCTGGGTTAGCGAATATAGAATTGACATTAGATTCGGATCTGTAGATCTTTATCGATAGAACACTGGTGGATTTTACCCTAGAAGCCATCACACGTCGGAATTCCTCGCTTGTACTGGCGAACCGTTGTTTTTATTTTTGTTTCATTTTAGTTTCATTTCTCCCCATTCTTTCGTTCGTCTAGATAAAGTTTAGGATAGTATAAATACGGTACTTAGTAGATTTAGGAACTTAATTCCCTGTGGATCGATATCTGGAATTCACTATTCTACAAAACCCGATACTGTACACTTGCGGTTATTCATACGTAGGTTTTACGCGTATCAGATGGATCCTTATTTATATACCTTCATCGGATTTCAAAGGGCTCGAAAAATCGAATTGGTCATCCCAATTACCACTCAAATTGCAATTTCTGCCGACTTTCCGCACGTCTCATGATAATCCAGACCATTATTTTCACCGAATCGTCGCTCTAGCCTTGCCCCTATGCATGTCCTAGGGGTATGAAATCATGAGCTTCTCCAGTTTTTCAACGGTCGTCGGATACTCACGCATTAAATCAGGGCTGGTCCTGACATTTTTGGGGCCCTAAGCGAATTTTTAAAAAAATAACCATTTTATGATTAATGCTTATTTAACTTGATAAAACAAACAAAAATAATATATTATGACATTAGTTAATGAGGATTAAAATGCATAAACCTGCACTAGATATTATTGAAATTTTTATATTTATTTTTATTATTATCTTTTATAATTTTGTTTTAGTTGCACCATAAGTTATGAAAAGAAAGACGAATTATCTCTCTTTTTTTCGCTAATGATGGATGGTAAAATATTAAATTTGATGAAGTAAGAATTTTTTTTTTCATCTCAATGCTTGATAGAAAATTGTACTATTAATTTGAGCCTTGATTGAAATAGCCTCTAAAACCCAATTAAATATTGTAATTTATAAAAAGCCCATTTTAAATTACTGAAACACAGGATTATTTATATATGTATATTTACTTTTTTTTATTTGGGGGCCCCCTTAGAAAGTGGGGGCCCAAAGTCATTGCTTGTGCAATATAGGCTCAGGGCCGGCTCTGCATTAAATGCATGCCAAGCATTTAATGCGTTTGCCTGAGCATTAAATAAGCTTGTGAGAATAATAAATGCAATTGTCCTCTCGTCATGATCTGAGCTCAGTATTAGCTTGGGAGGTCATCCTTATTTACGCGGTTTACGAAGACGGGCCTTCCAGTAGGGCTTATGAGCATGGGCCTATTTGTTTTATTAGGCTTGTGTGGATTGGACTTTCTTAACACGAATTAACTAGCCTCCAACTCCAGGTCTACTAAACATGCACAATGTATTAAAGCCTTGGAGTAGAGGCTCAGAGGCTTGTAGAAAGCAAGGAGACGAAAATGACGCAAAAATCTGAGAAAATCGGACAAAAATCCATGCTGCCTTATGAAATCTTAGTCCCATAATTATGGAGGAATCTCGTACCCAGTATGAGATGAGAAGAAAAGAAAGTTAACAATCAGCCTTACGAGACCACTGTCTCACTTTTCAGTGCAATTTATGAAACCGCGGTTCGAGAAGTATTTTCTGCGGAAATTTGCTGAAAACTTGGCCAATAAGTTTAAGTATAAAAGAAGGGTCTCTAAGGCAAGTTGCAGAGGACTAGTTGCACGAAAATTAGATAAATCTTGGAGCAAGAAGAGCGAGAAGACGGATAAAACGATGATGAAGATTTGACGAGTTTTCATCATAATTCCTCTTTTGTTCTGTTTTTCTCAACTCATGATGCATGTTAACTGTTTTATTATTCTTCTTTGAACAACATGAATAGTTAAACTCGTAGTCTAACATTTCGTTATTATAACACTATGCAAGTTTTACAAAGTATTTATTTCTTCACCTTTGGCTTAATTTATTCATTAATTTGTGCAATTTATGATTTATTTTATTAATGTGATTGACGAATTGCTTGTACCAAAAAGCGAAAATCGCCGTGTTAATTTCATCTAATTGATATTCTTGGAATGAAGTTAGGATATAAATACACATTTATTCCTTGAGTAGCTGCAATAGAAATTGAATATAGAATATTTTTTTGAATAATATTTTAATTTTAACAAACAAAATCATATATATGTATATAAAATAAATCAAAAAAGAAAAAAAATTGTCCAGTCATCATATTCATTTTGACAATTAAATATTATTAAATCTCTTTATTTATTTATACTTTATATTATTAATAGATTGATTATAAATAGTATATTAAACTTTTAATTATTTTTCAGCCTTAAAACAATTTTAAATTTTAATTTTGGGCACGAAATAATGTTTTTTGTTAGATGTGAACGGGCATGTGATAGAGTAGACCAAATGTATTTAAAATTCGACCTTGAAGGTGAAATTGTTCACTTTGGAACAAACGGGGACCAAAAGTGGAATCGAACCTAACATGAGAAACGAAAAATGTAATTCTTCCCGAAAAAAATACCTTAAAAACCACAAGGAGGAAAATATTTGCACGGGGAGATTTGAAAAGACATGGACCAGGGGCGGAACCAGAATTTCTGGTTGGGAGCGTGGGTAGACAGGACCACGGTTCAGTTCGGTTTCGGTTTCGGTTCTAAACCGGCGGTTCCGATTCGGATTTTGGAGGAACCAGAACCGAACCGAATATTTCCGGTTCTTTATGATTCGGTTCCAAACGGTTCCCGGTTCTAACAGTAGAATCGGCCAGTTATTATTATATTTAACTTAAAAAATACTTTAAAATATAGTTAATTTTTTTTAAACATTGGAAATAATACTTAAAAAACTTTTTTTTTTTAAATACTGAAAGTTTTTTAAAAATACTTAAAAAAATATTTTTGTACTTTTAAAAAAAATTGAACGAATTAGTGGTACTTTTAAAAAATAAAAAAGGAAAAGGAAAGAAAGTGATAGGACTTAGAAAACGGAAAAGGAACGAAATTGAAAGGGCTTAAAAAATGAAAAGGAAAGAATTAGTTGTAGTTATAATTAATATTTAATTTTTATTTAAGAAAAAACATGTTAGAGCGGTCCTAAGGGGCGGTTAACTGTTACAAAAGTGGGGAATCGGAACCGAACCGATTTATTCGGTTCCGATTCTGGTCAAACCAGTTCCGATTCGGTTAACAAACCGTTAACCCCGGTTTGTTTCCGGTTCTAACCGAACCGGTGGTCATGACTAGGCGTGGGGCGATAATGTTATTTTTGGGGCTCGGGAGCAGCGTCCCAAAATAAATTAAGAATATTTATTGAAATTCATAAAAATAAGTATATATTTTTTATATATATTTTTTTTTATTACAAAAAATCAAAATTTATTATGTGCAAAATATATGATAATTTTTATGTGCAAAATATATGAAATTAAAGACTAGAAAATCTAAGTAGATTCGGTGAACACATAAGATTGCTAAAAAAACATGTTAATTCTGAATTAGGTAAAAAAAATTGGCTGGTAGCATGAGAACGTAAAATAATTAAAAGAATTGAATATAATAAAATAAAATAAAAATTCTAATTAAAGTAAAGAATATTTTTATAGTTTTTTTTTAATCGTTGGCTTTAGTAAACATTAGATATTTAATTTAAAAAGAACGATTTTATTAAATTAATTTTAATATAAAAAATAAATTAAATAATAAAAAAAGTTATGTTGCAGGAGGGGGAAATACACAACATTTACCAAAAAACAATAATAGAAAAAAGCACTGCTGATAGTTTTTCTTTTGGAGTTCTCAGATGGCATATATGGATGGCTATGTGTTGATGTGAAATAAAAAAAAATCATCTAAAATACAGTAGAACCTCGATAAATTAATAACCTCATTTAAATAATAATTTCTTATAGTCCTGACTCAGGTAAAAAAATACTAAATTATTATATCGATAATTCAATATGTTGCTAAATTAATTGAATCTTGCGAGTCCCGATTGTATTAATTTATAGAGGTTTCACTGTAAATGAAACTAGGAATTAAAATAGGGTAAAGGCTGGGCATGTGGCATTGCCGGAAATCTTATAATGGCTTAAAACACAGATAAGCTTGTGTCCTCTGCTGATGACATGAATCCCATGCCTGGTCTTGTAAAAGAAACTCCCATGCATGGATTTTATTTTTGTTTTTGCCATTTAGCGATCGAGGTGGGGTAGGGGTGGAGGGTTTCGGTTTTGGAGTGCGACACATTTCTGTTCTTCACATGGTAGCCCCATTTATCAACCCTGATAATTGCTGGTAATGTAGGTCCATTTCTATCTTTGAGCATGCTTCGTCGTGCAGTCGCAAATCGAGGAATTCACTCGAGCGTTTTTTAAGTTGATTGTACTTAAAAAAAATATAACTAGCACTAAGTAAAAATGATTGACTAATCTTTTTTTTTTCTTTTTTCTTTTCATATTATCAATCAAGGCTCAAACATGGTTTTACCTCGCGGTTACTTATTAATGGAGAGTTATATATGCTACGTCATGTTATTTATACCGAGTGGATTTGAACTGTAAATTTGATTAAATAACTACGCCCACTATGACACATGCATATGGATATGTGTAATTATGTGTAGATCTACAGTATGGCTCTATGGTATCAACTTTAATAATATTTACAAATATAACCTTTTATTTTATAACATAATTATTATGCATGAACAATAATAAAAAATACTTATTTTTTAAAAAATATGCACATATTTTATCACACTAGAAAGATCTACCTTAGAGTTTAATTTGAACTAAAAAATGAATTTAAACATATTGTATAATTTTACTAAATTTAATGTGTTTAATATTCAACTTTAATTAAAATTAAGGGGCTATATGACAAATACCCCTTATTGAATTTTGACTTATTGATAAATCCATTTTTTTTAATTGACATTTGTTATAAACTCAATTGATGGAAATTATTCAAAATGCCCCGATTTAATATTACTGAAAATTACTATATTATATTATTTTGAAAAATTCATTATTTTTTAGTACATATTCGAATCCCCCTATTTTCTCCCCCAAACCATCCCCAAATCTCTCATACAGCAAGTTCAATTTAAGTCTTATCATTTCTTTACATGGTTTTTTTATATCACTTTAGAACAAAAATTGATTTCTTTTATTTCACTTTTTTAACTGGTTCATATTCTACAAAACTTAATTCCATTACATAGTCCTCGAAAACCATTAATTTATCCGAAAA
>NW_012195002.1:45157-58898 GCF_000504015.1 Erythranthe guttata | reverse complement strand
TCCAGAGATTTTTGTTGTGCCAAGGGTAGTTGGAATGGGGAAACCCTTTTTGTTAGTGAGAGAGAGAGAGAGAGAGAGATAGAGAGGAGAGGTTGGGGGGGGGGGGGGGCATATATTAAGAGATAGAGTGTGATCATTAAGTGTTTTAATTAATAAAAGTTGTTTAAATTTATCTTAAAAATGTAAAATAAAATTGAGTTCATTATAATGATACTTGTATAATGGAGGACTTTTGTCAAATTTTTCCTAAAATTAAACATTAAGGTAGGTAATGATAATATTTCAGAAATACGAAAGGTCTGTATACAATTAGACCTAACCTCATGGTGGAATCGTGGAGCCACATGCGTGTAACTTTATTTGAGAGTGAGTATTTAATGATGTGTCTAGCTGGACTTTAATAAAAAGAACTTCCTACATGGAAAACATGAAATCTCTTTGTCCCACGATGAATTCTCACAATAATTCTACCTTTTATTTCACTGGTCTTGTAAATTTTATACCTGATAAAATGTAATGGGTAATTTTGTACCATTAATCTGCATATAAGCACACACATATCCATGTGTATTTGTACTGATTATTTATGTAGATTTATGGTGCAAAACAACCTGATGTATTTAGTAAGTTCAAAATAAATAAAAAATTGCTAATACTAAACAATATTTTTTGACTTGAGCATTTGAGGAGAAAACTGTTTTATAGGTTAACGAACAGTTTTTACCCACTCGACTACCTCAGACACGTGGTAGCGGCTCTTATTGCACAATCTATGTTTAAACCGTATCAAAATCTAGACTTTTGAGTCCGGATAGTAAATTAAAGTAGCATACATGGTCATTATTGTACTGCATTTTGACCACCCGGTGGCTCAATCCTACAATATGCACATGATGATTATTGCTTGAAGCTTTGGCCTTTTCCCTTTATTCCTTGTTCTCTCGTGTTCCCTCAAATCCCAATTAAATCACATGGCAAACAAGAAATTACATATATCACACACGCAGCCCTTAGAAAACAAAAAGAGGAGTTACTTGGATCTTAGATTTTCTTTTTTGTTATTTCCCTCCCTTTTTTAACAGCTTCTCAAAAGTAAAAAAAAAAAAAGGACCATTAGTAGGGGTGAGAATCAGACGAAATGGATCGAAAATGGTTTTTTCGCAAGATTTCAGATTTTTTACGGAAGTAAAAAATATGTTCTAATTTCCGTTCCAAGAAAATTGGGATGCTAAAATAGATTTCAATTTTGGAATGCATCGGAATCGGTGTAATTTTGAAAATTACATTAGTTTAAAATTTCTTGTTCTAAATTCGGATAGTGCATATTTTCACAATATTTTTCTTTTTTTTTTTTTTTTTTTTTTTGCAAGAAAGTGCAAGAAAACCAAAAGAAGAGTTCGACGACAGTACGCAACAGATAAAAACACATGTAGGAACAACAAATTGAAATATAGATTTTCTTGTAAGAAAAAATGCAACATAAAGTTTCTGATTCCAATTAATTTTTTTAAGGTTTTAATTAACTTAATCATTCGGTATATACTTTTCATATAAATACATAAGTTATATTATGTAATTACAAAATATATCATAAAATCATATTACATATTTCGAAAAAATCATAGAAATATTCGGAATTAAAATTAGATCGGAAATCGAAATTTTAGGTAATTTTATGTATCATTCCAATTCCGTTCCAAATAAATTCGCAAAATCGGGAACTTCAGAAATCCGAATGAAAAATACGATTCCAAATTCGAATATTTTCGGATCGGAATGGACGGAATTCAAAATTTTCATTCAGATTTTCACCCCTAACCATTAGAGATCTCAAATATATAGAATTTCGATAAATTAATAACATCGCTTAAATTAGCTTAAATAATAATTTATCCTGATCCGAACTCGGTGACGACGTGCTAAATTATTAAGTCGATAATTTAATATTCTACTAAATTAATTAATTTTTGTTAGTTCCAACTATATTAATTCAGAGAGGTTTATCTGCATATGTTCTACAACAACCAACTTTAATTAAAAACTGAAAATATCAAACAATAAAGTTAACACCTGTTATTTTTTCACATGAACCAAGCACAAGGTCATCTTAAACACAAGATTAATTCGTATTTCAGAAAACCAACTTCCTCCTCATAGGCATCGCCGAGGATAGCATGCCGCTAGCAGCCGCCAACACTGCCAAATCCCCAATGATCTCGCCTATCAAATCCTTGAATATAAGCCTTTCAATGTCCAAAACGCCCTCCGACATCTCGATGGGGAAATCTCCCCATGCAGTGATGGCCAGGTCTCTTTTAAGCACACCACAAACGGTCTCAAACAAATCTTCACCGGTCTTTTCGGGTCGTTCTCTAATTGTTTGAAATTCGGACCATACTTTGTCGAGTGATGGCACTGTCGCACACTTGTTCCAAGGTGGCAATTGCTTGTCCCTACCCGTAATTTCACTGATCGCGTCGAAAATCAGCTTCCTCTGGAGCGTGGAAGCTTTGCAAGTGTCGTGGTTTCCCTTGAGAAACTGTTGCTTCTCGAGTAATAGGAAAACGTCGGACTCATCTTGGAGATGATGATGATGATGAGAAGATGCTCTCAGGATGTCTGAGATGTACGCGAATTCGCGGTCATCTGATGTTTCTACCCATTTTGTGTGAATGGGCGAAACAACGGGGCTCCATGTTTCTTCTTCCAATTCACCGGGCTGATCTGTTGTTATCAGATGTAAAATCAAATGAATGTTGCAGTAATTTTATTCACAAGCATAACGAAATGTGATGCATAACAAAATAATGTAAATTATTCGATGCATCGCGATTCATTTAAAATTCTTCCAACGCTAACTAACTAAACTGTTGGAAGTCAATAAACAGTTGTACTCATGTTGCACTCCAGACAATTACGGGCCACTTCGACCCATGAACCGGCAGTTCAAACATTCAATTATTCTCGTGGTTTCTCAAAAATACGTTAAGACGGTTTAGCCTAGGAATGGGGTCATATCATATCGGAGTCGGGTCCATGAATTGTTTTTGAACAGCCAATTTTTTATTTTTTTTAAAGAAGGATAGTTACTGGTTCTCCAATTTCCGTCCTGATGTCTCGAACCTATAACCAAATGATCTTAGGTGCAAGGTGTTTGAAGGATAGTTACTGGTTCTCCAATTCCCGTTCTGATGTCTCGAACCTATAACCAAATGATCTTAGGTGGCAGGTGTTTACCAACAGGCTACATTATCTTGACAACCACCAAGTTCCCAAACCGGTTACCGTCAATATATTACGATTCAGGAATAAATAATTCACAATGCAATCTTGGAAACCATGGTGATGTCTATTTCACTCTATTCCTAACAAATGTAGTGTATTTAATACTTTAAAATAAAATAATAAATGAACAATTTCAAGAACCCCACCCATCAACACTGTGAAACCAGTCACAATTATAGCATCAGCAGCTACACCGAGGAACATTGACCTTTCAATACAACGTAATCGTCATGATGCCGACGGCAAGTACAATTCCCCATTCTCTAGGGGAGTGGGCCCCACCTCCCACGTGACTTTTTTTCTCACATGACACATTTCCCAACAACATCCATCCCACCACTTCTCCTCCAATCAAATCAATCCAATTATTTAATCCAATCCCTACATTTAATTAATACTACTACTACTATACTTTCACAAATTATACCACAACAATAACTACTACTACGGAAAAATCTCTAGCTTATTTTTAGCCCCAAGTCAAACTTTGATCCTCGGACCTAATTTTTTCCTTCTCAACCGATTCATTTAAAACCGACTGTGATGTGACATATTAATAACTAATTTATTCAATAAATTAAAAAATAATAATAAAATAAAATAATTGTGTACCTGTGAAATCGAGATTACGTTTGGTTGTAACTGGGGAAGGGGTTAAGGAGTCGTCCTTGTAGAAGGACGAATCAAGAACTGACACGGGGCTCGGCTGCATATCGGCGGCTGCAGACATCTCGGCTATGCTGCGTAGCAGCTTATCGCACCTCTCCAGTATATTCCTCCCTTCTTTGTGTTCATCCCCCTTCGACCTCTGTATTTTATTTTCCCCAATTTTTATATATTAATTAATTAAAACGGTTTAATTAGAAATTAAATGGGAGTTTAATTAAAAACCCTAAACGCCGTCGTATGTTATGTGTACGTATACGTACCTCCGTGTCTGTAGACACCGTAGTGATGCTGCTTCCAGAAATGGATGAAGATTCATCATCTTTCTGGCGAATCTGGGACGTCGGTTTCTTCCTCCTTTGCGATTGATTTGTGGCCGTCGGATCCGGTACGGCTCTTCTCTTCGGTGAGTGAACAGGTGAGGCTTTTCTCTGAGTTTCGACGCTCAATTGCCTGGGTTTGACCGGCGAGTTTGACCGTGTTATCGGGCTCGGGCCTGTGCCTGGGCCTCGACCGCCGCCACGTGTCGGGCTCCTTACGTTTCGTTCTCGCATGGGACTCACCGACGGCGAGGTTTCTCCGGCGAGGCTGTAATTCCGGCGAACTTGATTTCTACCGTTCGGATCCGACGATCTGATAGGTTTCATTAGGACGATGGGCGACTCGTCGTACACAAAGTTCCGGTGGCGGCGGACGGCTTCGTTTTGCTGCGGCGGCGGTTGTTTGGGATGCAGTAGTCCTTTGAGTTGCAGAGCTTCAAGGATTTGTTTCAACGTCTCTAAATCCTTTGACGTTTCGTCGATTCCTCTCACCTTGATTCTCTTCTCAATCTCACCGTAGATCGATATTGTTGATACAGTCTGCTTCGGCTCCGGGAAGACGTCACCGGAATCGAAGAAGTTTTTCCTCTGCTGCGGCGGAGCTTTCCACGGTGGTGTAGAATTAAGGCGACCTCTGTGCAATCCTTCCGGCGCTTTTTTTATCGACTGGTTGTTTGGATCTGCAAAATGTGCGTCTGTTGGCGGAGTATGTGAGGAATGCGATTGAGTTTGCTGCTTGGAATAAAAGTTGCCGCCGTCGGTGATGAATCGAGATTGGAACAGATCCTTCGAGACTCTCGATTCCGATGCGGATCGCCGGAGCTCGGGCTTCTTCTCCGGTTCGGAATCGGATGAATTTGGGTACGGGTCGAGGCCCATGAGCCTGGCGATAACACTTGTAGATCGGTGTTGTTGTTGATCAACATCTGCGGCGGCACTTGCAATACTGTTCCCTCCGTTTGACGCCACGGCGGCGGCGGAGGTGGTAGTTCGGATCTGTTTGGGGTGGAGGCCTCCTTTTGCGTCGGTTGTAGCCCTGCTGTCGAGCGACAGCCTTGGGGCTTCCTTGCTGAACTTCCAGGACGACGACGACTTAGTGCCTGATTTCAATTCGAATATCGGCAGAGGAAGAGGTGGTTTAGGCGGCAACTCAGCCGCCGCCGCCGGAGTCTGCTTTGACTTTTCTAGTGGCTTACGAGAATCGGTCGGATTCGGCGGCGATTGTGGAGCTGATTTCTCCGACTCAGAAGTTGTTGTATCAACCAGCTACAATAATAGTAAAATGTTAGGTATGAATAAGAATGAAAACAATTTAATTAGATATATGATAGAATAGAAAATGTAAATAGGGAGGGAATCGTACTGGTGGTGGAGGGAGGCGCTTGGTGGAATAGAAGCGTTTTCCGGTCAAAATGTGATGGCGATCGAATATTTGAAGAAAACCAGCCATACAACCCATTTGTCTTTGAATCTGGATCTCCAGATTCTGCTCTTTGACGAAACCTGTTGTCATTTCCGGTTGCTCGCGTCACTTCCCGGTAGCTCTTTCACTCTCCCCAACACACACACACACAAACACACGCGCGCACTGTTCACTGAAGTTAACGTCACATTTCGGTTCAGCTCTCTCTCTCCTCTCTCTCTCTCTATTTCTAAACTTTTGCTTTTACTGCTAATAACTCCCGCTTTCTCTGTTTTAAAGGATGTGAAAAGTGGGACTAGGGTTTCGCTAAACTCACGCACCAGTTACTTTTACTTCTTGCCGACTTGGCTGCACTCACTCTCGGTACAACTTATACAATATACACCGAGTTTTTTTTCTTTTTTCTATTGGGTTAATTACACATACACCCCTAAGTTATGCTAAAATAACTTTAAGGTCCCTATAGTATCGATAATTACAATCACCCCTGAAATATTGTTAGAAATCCTAGTGGAATAATTCATTGGATATTTTATTCCATTATTATTCTAACAGACTATTAGTTCGAGCCAATGGTGGAGTCAACATAGAGCTAATGTGACATGATTCTCCTAACATTTCTCAAATTCTTATTATTTAATATAATATTTATAAATTTTTGTCTATGGTAGCATTTAACGATCCGGGCGGAAAAAAAAACCTTGACTCAGATAATTATTTCAGGGGTGTGACTGTAATTATCAATACCACATGGACCTTAAAGTTATTTTAACATATCTCAGAAGTGTATGTGTAATTTACCCTTTTTATTTGATATTTGCACCTCCAAAAATATCACTAAAAAGATTATGCTACCCTCGTTAACTAAAAAAATCAATATGGGATGTATTTTGAATGATTTGTTATATTTAGCGTACAAATGCTAATAACATAAAATGAAGGGTGCAATGTGGAATTAAGTCAATTTCTCAGCTGGGACTTTTTCTTAATTCCTCTTATTCTACTTATATGGCGGTTTTATTATTGCTATTTCTCATTTTTAGTATTTCTGTAGAAATTTTGTTTTCGTGATAGTTTGTATTGGGAGATTAAACTATATATGGATGGCTATATAGGTATGGATGAATAAATTGATTATATAATTATCTAAAGTAACAGATTACATGAAGATTTTTTTTATTAAAAATAACAAATATTATGAAACAGATCAAGTGATTAATGTAGGTAGTTGGAGGATTTACTTTAAATATAATAATTTTGTAAGTGATTGTCTCAATTACATTATTACAGTGACGTGCATGGTTCGAAAATAGTACACTGCATTAAATATATAGTTGATAGTGATGGTCTGATTAATGTAAAATTGAACGAATTGATAATGATATATAGATAAAAAATTATATATTTCTGCAAAAAAGGATAATTTCGATATTTTCACTTAAAACATATCAAATAATACTCTTCTTTTGCTGGTTTTACATATGGTTAAAATCCACAGAAAGAAAATCAAATGGGGACTATTTGTAATATACATAATTTTTTGCCTTTAAATTTTACTCACTGTATTACTTAATACTTGTAAGTGGTAACATTGCATATTATTATTTATCCGACTTATATGTGTGTTTGTCCTTTGTTTTGATTTTATTTTATCTGTATAGTTTTGTTTGTTGTCTTGGATTATGATGATGCTAAAATATAGCTCACCTAGGGTGGTGTAGAAAATGAACTGGGAGAGCAAAGCGGATCAGTAGTTCGACAACTTGATGATCCTGAGGTCCCTGCGAAAAGAGCACACGTGAACTAAGCCGGGGGTTGATCCGGCGGAAACCCCTCCGCGCTCAAGTCAGATGTACGGGTCGTAGAGAGAGTAGAGAGAATAAAACTCGAGATGGATTGCCAATAATTAGAACGTACCTTTACAAATGAGTAAAACACCTATTTATATATCGGTGATTGGGTTGGGCTTACTTTTTTGGGCTCAAGCCTTACTTTGAAGGTATATGGGCTTTCGTGTAATGGGCCTAATTAGTAGATATATTTGAGGGCCCATTGGGCCGGCCCATTTAGGTATATCAGATTATATCGGAGATCTAGCAAGAAATGCAAGACAATATCAAATAAATATCGAACGAGATGGCTCTGAGGATAAGTAGTCGAAAGAGCTTAATTATTTGATTTCTATTGCATGACAAGCAATTGAATATATTCGTAGATTATAATGAATTCGAGAGATGATTCCTTGTTAGAAGTTTCAAAAACGAAGTTTATGGTTATTGTTTTCAAGACGAATTTATGACCTTTAATTGACACGTCATTATATTTGGGTAGATCTAATAACGCTCGAGAGATAAATTATAATAAATTAGTATTATGGATTAATGAACCACCTAAATAGTACTCAATTGTTATGAAAAAAAAAACTTTTCTTCTTTTCAAAGAAGTTTGGCTTAGTCCTAGATTAGGTGGTATTTACCTAAGCTTTTAAAAATAGATTATTAGTTTTTTTTTCTGTACATAATTTGTTTTTCGGTATTTACAAAACAAATTTTTGCTTGTGCTTCTTTTAAAATAAGTTGTTTTAAGTTATAATTTTAAAATCACCCATGCACCTGTTTTATTAGTTGATTTTTTCAGCTAATATGCAAACACCCCTGACTTTTAGAAATTAGGGTACATTACACTCACACCCATGTAGTATGCTTAAATAACTTTAAGGTCCATGTGATATCGATAATTACACTCGCCCCCTGAAACATAGTTAGAAACTCTAATGGGAAAATGCATGAGATACGTTATTCCGATAGATTTCTAACGGACTATTGATTTCAGGAAGTGGTTGAGACAACAAAGAGCTATCTATGGGTGATTTAAGAAATGTTATGGGAGCCATGTCACTCCATAACTCTATGTTGTCTCCACCACTAGCAAAAAGTATTAGTCTGTTAGAACCTTATCGGAATAATGTATCCAATGCATTATCCCATTAGAGCTTTTAACTACGTTTCAGGGGAGTGAGTGTAATTATCGATACTATAAGGAACTTAAAGTTATTTAAGCATATCTCAGGGTATGGTTGTAATTTACCCTAGGAATTAAATTAGCATTTAATCTCAATTTATCTCACAAACTTCTACTCTTAAATAATCTTTTGCAAACGCCTCCTAAGTTAGTCTATCGGGAGGTACGAAAATACCGACAAATGGAGCCTACTAAATGACTCGAACAATGTTAAATGCTGCAGATTTGACTGAAAACCATCGTTCGTTAAAACTATTCAAAAGTTTTGGTTTAAGCGTGAAAGAAAACAGTAATAGATGCCACCCCTCATTATTAATTAAAACCCACATTTCTCTGACATTCATCTCTCTCCCTTTGAAATGCTGTCTCAATAATGGAATATGTAGCAAATTTGTACTCTTAACCAATTTAATACTATGCTCCAAAATGTTGTCCCACATTCCATAATTCAATGTTCTCATATCCATAGCCTATAGAATTGGGTGGATATATAACTCAGATCTTTCATATAATATTATTATCCCTTCCCGCAACATACGTGATAAGTGCGACCTAAAATTGAAATCGCTGCAATATTATTCAAATTCAGTCTATCGACGTGGCGCTCTCTTACCCCACCTACTTAATCATTCAGTACGGGGTACGTACAACAATTTGTAAAAAAACTCAACAAAAACGAACGCTAGTTGTTAAGATCGTAACTTGACATTTTTATGATGTTAGAATAAAGATACTTGATAAATACAACGCACCATTTAGTAGGCGCAGAAGTTTTTTTATGAACTAGTTACATTCAAAGTGACAATATTCAATATTGTGTGATCATAATAATAAAATATATGTTATGAATTAAAAGATTATTATTTATGCATGTCAGAGGTATAATAAGTAAAATTAAGCAGGTTGTTTAAAATAGTAGTGTTGTACTAGTGAGGTTAGGATAAAGGGAAAATGTGCCCTCATCTTCATACAATGCACCACGTGCTGAGGGGGAATCCTTTCTGCAACTATTTTTTTATTTATTCTGTTTTATTGCAGAAAACATGGTGATTGGTTGAAGTGGTGGATTGGGAATGCAGAATCAATCATCTCTCTCTCTTCTCTCTCTCTCTCTCTCTCTCTCTCTCTCTCTCTCTCTCTCTCTCAATTAATAAAAGAAACTTGATGGGTTTGGTTCAGTGGATAGATAAGCTTGGAATATTAATTTCATGAGTAATATGTTTATTTTAATCTACCGTGACGTGGGATTATGTGGTATCATCAGTTTGTCAAGAATAATTAGGCTGTCCACCACATGCTCTGATTATATATATCGATCTTCAATTTGGATCATATTATAGGATTAAGATTTAAGTGCACTCTGTATTATTGTAGATTTAAATCGAGCTTAATTACATTAAATCATCCTTTTAGCTGTGCTGTCAGCCAATAATTATTTGGTCATCAATAAGTTATTATTTGGCGGAGTCCCATAACATTATAACATTAATCACGTGTACACACTGGCAGAGTCCAGAATCTTTGAGAGGGTGGGCTTAAGCATGTTGGGTGTTCTGGAGCAGCCTCCCTGAAAAAAAGAAGAAGATATTTTTCTCCACTTTTAGAAGATAAAATACTAAGGCAATCGCAAAAGCTCAATTACTATGAAAATTCAAGAAACATGAATATCAAGTTGATTATCAAAATTACACAATCGACTTCTAATTGATATTCAGCCTGAAATTTAAGATGAGTGAGAAGACGTAAAATTAAACCTTAATCGATCGTCGGTGGGTGATAATTTCCTACGAGCAATGGTTGTAGACCTCCAACTATGCCAGAGAACAATTTTTTTTTTTTTTTTAATGGAATGTGAACGGAGTTGGAAAACAGAAAATGAAGGACGAGTGAGAGGTGATGGGGCTTTGAATAAGTGAGCTTCAATGATATAATTGAGTGGGCTAAAAAGATACACCAGGAGAAAAAAAATTAGAAACGAGGGGGGCTTGAATTCAGCATAACTCTTGAGTGGGCTCGCCCCTGCATGTATATCAAATACCGTAGGAGGAAGCTAGAATAACTGTGTAAATGAGTTAGAATCGATTCGACATAAAGCTTGGTCTCGAGTTCATTTTTAAGTGTCACTTTTTTCTCTAACTTGAGGTCATCAAACTTGACTCAAGTTTTTATTAATATATTTATACCAATAAAATTATTTTTCATATTTTAAATTAATAATTTGTTTTCCCCTTTTCTATTTCCCCACTAGGATAGTGCAATCACAAAGTGGAAGTCTGAATTGCAGCATCGTGAGATTGACTCGGCATTTAAATCCCGGTCCAATTATGTATAGATTGAGCTATATGAGTCGATGGTGTTGTAGATGCTACACTACGTGAATACATCGAATGATCTAGAACTATTAATTTACACATAATAAGACACACATATATATGTACGTGTGTTTAGTGAATGATTATTTTATAGATATATGGTTCAAACCCACTTGATATGTTACACCAAGTATAACATTTCATAAATCGTGTTGACCGACGATTTTGTAGATGCTACACCCGGTGAAATACACCCTGCGAATTGATATAAGAACTAGGCGGGAAGCCGTGTTTTTTGAATCAGTCAAAGCCAAATTTAAGAATTTATTTAGAAAAAAAGAAAAAAGAACATATATATTTTCCTTCAATTATTTTTGGGAGCATCAAAGATTTCATGAGCACAACTGCACAATTAGTAAAGACAAAGATCGGATGCACCACGTGCTTCCACGTGACTCAAGAATTAGCCAATTAGGTTTAAAGAATCAAAGTAGTCGGTGGGTCTTTAACTAATAGCTAAAACGCAAAGGAATCTGCAAAAAGTTAGCCTAAAGCAGATATAGCAGAGTTTTATGAATTAATAGTTGCCTATGCAAAGAAATACATTAAAAAGAGAATAAAAACATTCCAAATGCTGAAATGCATGCATACCTATTGGTTATGGTCTAAAGATTGTAGCTAACCTCATGAAATAAATTAAATGAATATTTTTTTTAAGTGTTTCTTAATTAAGTAAGATTCAATAGCTAGAGATGTTTTTAATGTACTCGGTGAACCCGGCCTCTTACAATAGTCGCAACGCAAATCACACTATGAGCCCGTTTGGCTAAGCTTATTTAAAACATCTTATAAGCTCCTACATCTGATAAGATGTTTTAGGAGCTGATAAGCTGTATAGGGTTGGTAACAATTACCTCATTAAAGTCACAAATGTAACACTTACCCCCTCATTAATGAATTTAATGATAAAACTTTGACTTTGAATAATGTGTCATTTTTTCTTCCCAAATTGTCCTTCTAGCTATTATATTAATGCATATATAATAATATATTTTCAATAATATTTCAAAAACGAAATTTTATAAAATATAATAATTATTAAAAAAATATTTTGATTTATGTTTAACTCCACATTTTAATTACTATAGACCCTAATATAAATAAAAATCTCAATTATTTAAAAAATATATAAAATACGTTAAACATTTGAAAGAAAAAAATATTTTCAAGACTTAAACATCCAATTTTTTTATAATAATTATTGATTTGGAAATTTATTTCAGTTACTTAAATATAAATTTCAATAAAAAAATATTTAAATATTTAGACGTTTAAATTATAATTTCTTATTAAATTTTGAATACATTTTGTGATTCTCAAAGTAAAAAAATGGGATGATTACAATAGAGTCATATACGCATAAAATAACTATATAAACTATAAAATCATAATAAAAATTCAAATAATTGTTAATTTTTTATGAGCTACAAATGAACACAAGGTAATACAAAAATGAAACTAAAATTCCATTTTTTTCATTCCTAAATTTACAATATTGAAATAATAAAATTAAGTTTTTGCAAAGTTGCCGATTTTTTTATTATTACATATTCATTATTTATATAATTGCTAGAAGGACAATTTGGGAAGCATAAATGCCACATCATTCAAAGTCAAAGTTTTACCTTTAAATTCATTAATGAGGGGGGTAAGTGTTACATTTGTAACTTTAAGGGGGTAAGTGTTACCACCCCTATACTTTAAGGGTGCAAACTGTATTTAGCCCTAGAATATATTGATGAAACGCACTCTTCTTACTTTATCACTAACTAGCCCATTTTTACAGGCATAATCTATATATAATATAAAAAGAGGATCTATGCCCTCCAGGCCCGGCCCTAGGCTATAAGCAACTTAGGCATTTACCTAGGGCCTTCAATTTATAAGTATTATAATTAGGGCCCCAAAAATTATGTTTACTATAATTAGGGCCTGAAATACAAAATAAATTTTATATTTATTTATTTAAATAAAAAAATATTAACACATATGGCCTGAATTTTGTATAAATATAATATACTAATAACTAATTTTAATACATATATTTAAATTAAAATAATAATATCCAAAACATTAAATTTTATATTAAAAAAATAATGTAAAGGGCCCCAAATTTTTTTTTTGCCTAGGGCCCCATATGGCCTCAAGCCGGCCCTGATGCCCTCAATGATTGACATGTGGCAAATGATGATGTCATTTATCAAAATTGCTTAGTTGGAGTTCAATTGATGAGGTGGATTCTTCAATTGGTGAGTTGTCAATTTTATTTTGGTATGTATTTAAGTTATTTCCTATTTAACATTTATACACTCATTTAAACAATTACCACATGTATATATATTATTTCCAAAGTTAATATTTTATAAATTCGAAATAAAAAAAAAATCTTATTTATATTTGAAGTATTTCAACATACATTTATTAAACAAATTCATGATACTCAATTATTTTACGAATATTCAAATAATTTTCAGAAAAAAATATTTTTTTAATATTAAAATATTAAAATAAAGTAATACAATTGTATAAAAAATTGAGTTTTCAATATTTTGGAATATTCGAATATCCATTCAATAAAAAAAATTGGGATATATGTATAAAATAAATATATTAATAAATTACTATATATTTCATAATTTTTTCATTATATATAT
>NW_012195002.1:0-11747 GCF_000504015.1 Erythranthe guttata | reverse complement strand
TCACTTCTAGTCGGAGCTAAACGGACACCCGCTGGGCCTCTTATAAAGGTAAGTATCTCGTAATTTCCGTATTATTCTCAGTAGGCTTGTGATTTTTGTTCTTAAGCAAATCTTTCCAATTCTCAGATATCTCCTCAAACTGACGAGTCTGAGAAAAAGAGGTTCCCACTTACTGCAGAGAGCTTAGATACCAGAGGTCTTTATATCTTTGATGATGGTTTTCGTCTTGTTTTATGGTTTGGTGGCTCTATTTCGCCTGATATTGGTAGAAATTTGCTTGGTGAAGACTTTACCAGTGACTACTCAAAGGTGGGCTTCTTTACTTCCCGTTTTGATATTTTCTCTTGCATCAAATTTTCACTTCGGTTTGCAGCTCCAATATCTGATTACTGATTTCTAAATGGGTTGTATCATCCAAATGAAGGTAAAACTACGTGTTTCAAGTAGGCACTTAGACATGCATGCTCGTTTGAACAGGCTAAATGCTTGGGAAATTGGTTAGATGATGTCCTTACTGCAGCAAAACAGTTGGTTCGAAGTTGGGATCCTGTTTTTGTCATGGGATTACTGCCGCAAAACAGTTGCCTAGCTGATTCATTGGATTACGTATCATAGTTGTTTTACTTTCGACTCTGTAATTATGGAACAGTTTAATTATGCATCAATAATATGGTGTTTAGGGTAGGTTTTAATTCATGAATTGGTTACTAAATGGTTTCTATGTGTTTTGCTGAATTCAGGTTATCCTTTCTCTGCGAGACAACGAAATGTCTAGAAAGCTAATGAAGATACTTAATAAATTTAGGGAGAGCGATTCATCGTATTTTCAATTATGTCATCTCGTGAGGCAAGGTGAACAACCAAGAGAAAGTTTCTTCCTCCTCACAAATCTAGTGGATGACAAGAACAGCGGTGCAAATAGTTATGCTGACTGGATTTCGCAACTACACCGACAAGTCCAACAAAATGCATAATCTTCAGGTACTCATCTTGTCGGATTTGAATTTTTTCATGTTAGCTACATACCGAAAGCTTTTTTCTCCTCCCATTTGGTTTTATGGAAGGGTCGTAATGAATGAATATCTTCTCTTTCAACATCTTTGTCTCTCATTTGGTGCATGCTGGATAAACCGGGCCACAAGCTTTATGTAACTGTTGATCGGACAAGTTACAGTCTTTTGTGTTTCCGTTTTATATTAGTTTGACCGTATTAATAGTTTGATATCATGATTTTGAATTGAGTTCAAGTTTCCGATTTCTTATGAGGATCTCTTTGTTTACGATACAGCTATAGTTTGCCTAGTCTTATGAATCACAATTACAAATACGGAGATTATTATCTACCTAGCCTTGTTTTAGACATTTCCTTAGACATGTAACATCTATGACTGGATGCTTAACATTTCGTCGTATCACGTATGTCCTTTTTTATTGCTGAAAATACGAATAAGTTTCTTCTCTTATGAATTATCCATTTTTTGTAGGTAAATAATATTCCAGTATATTATACGAGCAAGGTGTTTGGTTCCGGTCAAAATCCATATTGCCAAGTTTGAAACATAAGGAGCGTGATTCTTCTTGTATTTACATTGCAGAATTTCCAGATAACATGCTGTCTTTCGCCTGTTAAAAATGCTCGGTTTGGTGATTCACTGGATCACGAGTGAAAGGGGATTGAGAGATACGGCTTTTAAACGATTTCTTTTATATATATCACTAATTGGGATAAAAAGTGACATAATATCTAATTTATGAGGAGTTCTTTTCGGTTAGAACTTCGATTTTTGGTTATAGCTTGTCATAATATTTGTTCGTGAATTTTAATCTCATTTTTCGTTTCTTAGAGTTAATAATCATAATATGGATTCTTATTTGGGTCTGTGTATTGTAGATGTAGACCGGTAATTTCTCGACTCAACTTTAGCTGTTACCGGAGTGTTTCCTGTGCTAGGTCTTGTTTGGTTGGGTAGATTAACCATTATTAACCTAACAATTGGACTTTATTTGATATTTTGTATCCCTAATAACTTGCCGGGACCTGCAAATATTATCTTGCCTTTTAGGGAACTTTTTTGTTGGAATCCCGGTGTCTGATAAAATAATTGGGTTTTTATTCGATTATTTAATCTTAAATTGGCTAATCTTATCTTGCCAATCAAGCGAGGCCTTAAACATCAAAACTTTCAGAGAAAAACAATAGAAGAGTAAAAAAATAAATTCGTTGAAGAAGCATGGATTAGCATTTGAAGTATGTACAAAAGCTCCAAACAGGTCTAAACAGACATACCAAGAAACCTACAACACTTTTAGTTTGGTCCACACACAAATTAATATCAAAAAGTAATGCTTAAAAGAATCAATGCTAATATATACAATATCATAGTCAGATTAAGATACATAAACAAAACTCAATAAAAATTAAACGAACCTAGCTACGCATAGAAAGATAAGAGATCTCGTGTCGTGACACCATCAATAGGTGAAGCTGCCATATGATCTGATCTTCCCTTCCCTTCTGTGTGCATGAAAGAGAAGTTAAGATCATGCTGGCAGCTTTAACCACTAACGGTGCACGGTTGATCCATCCATGCATTATAAATATATTTTGAATGTATACTTTCCTGCTCGATTCATATGGTGTGGCGGTGGAAGGTGAACATGGCGGCAGAAATGGTGGTGGTGAAATTAGTGAAAACTTGGAAGGAAAATTGATGAATATATATAGATGGTTATGGTGAGAAGTGAGAAGGAGGTTTTTAGTTCAAATATTGAGTTTTGTTTTGCTAGATATAAAATATATTATGGTATAAATTAGTAGATTAATACTGCTTTATGAGGCAGCAGGGAAATGTGTACATAAAGGGAGACAAACAAGTTGGATATTGTCACGCCGAAGAGCCACCACCATTCGGGGGCACAACCTGTGTGACTTCCTAAATTCGACTCGTGCTCCATTTATTATTAACCGGGAACTAAAATTAGGTATTAGTCTCTAATATAGTGCTTCATGTTGGAAATGCATAAGCTAGATTCAAAGTATTGAATGTGGAAGTATACATGAACGTGTCTCTTAGTTTAGTTTTCAATGACTATGGTTCATTTATTGTGCTAGATACATGAAGGAAAATCCTATCTATGTAGGAGTTCATTTGTAGTGTGTCAAAACTAAAAGAAGAAATCTAGAGAGGAAAAAAAGAGTGTCTTTGAGTGACACAATCAGAAAAAAAAAGAAGAAAAAAAAAAAAAATATTAGGATTTTTTTTCATTAACTTAAGTTTTTGGTGGCTTAATCAAAATATATGTACAATATGATAATTTTTTTTATAATTGACGGGGGCCCTATCCATATGGCAGACCCGCCAATGTCTCCACCAGTCGTCTCAATTTTGATTTATTCATCTACATGTTTATCACTCTAAATTATTAAACCGGTCCCTCAAAGTGAATCAGAGCCACATTTTAAGAGTAATAACGATCGCGACTACAAGTGGAGCTTTTCCATTTTAAATGCTTGCAAAAGATAACTATGATCGATGAAGCATACAAATGAAAATTTTCCTTAGTCGACAAGATGTTTACGAATCGATTGAACAAAATATGTTGAATCAGAGAATTTGACTTCATTATGCCAAGCCGAAAATAAGGCATTCAAAGAAGACAAGTTGAAAAATCAAAGATCGCTACCCGTAATTTTGAGAAAAAATCTCATGCTACTATATTCGAAGTAAGCATGGGACATTTTTAGCAATACTTGCAAGGGCCTTGATAAGGAGAATAAGGTACAACTCCAATCACTTTGTGGAGTGTTCGAGTCTTTGGACACGATAAACTCCTAAGAAATTTCTAACTACGCGGTCTCAAAAGTGGTTTTGATCGTTAGTCAATTTGGCAGACAGTGGCGAATCCATAATTTTATATGGGGACATATACATAATAGGGGGTATTTGTCAAACACCCCTCTTTGATGTGCATGTAGTGGATTTTAATTTTTTTTTAAATATAAACCATTTAAAAAAGTGAAATAAAAAAAACCAAAGTTTGTTTTAAGGGGGTATTTGTCAAACACCCCTCTTTGCAATTTGACTTCTTGATAAATCCAATTTTATTAATTGATATTTGTTATAAATCCAATTGACTCAAATTATCCAAAATACCCCTATTTAATATTACATAAAATTTCCATATAATATTATTTTAAAAAAACCATTATTTTTTGGTAGATATGCAAATCCCCCTATTTTCTCCCCACCATCCCCTATTATCTCCTATCACGCCTCTTTCTCCTTCAATTAGTTAATTAATTAATTGAGTTTTTTTTTTTTAATTTATGTTTTAGTTTTGTCGTATTTTTTTTATTTTTTAAATGATTGTTTTTATACATCTTTTTTTAAAAGTTAAATTTATTAAAATAAAAATTATTTTTTACAAATTGAAATTCACTATAAACTTACAAAAAAACCACTATGCGATTATAATATTTTGTTACGAAAATCCCTTATAAACTTATCGAAAATCTCTATGTAATTAATAAAAACCACTATATAATTAATGATAACCACTCTGTAAATTAACGAAAATTACTATGTAATTACCACTCTGCAATTAATGAAAACCGCTATGTAATTAACAAATTTTATTACAAAAATTCACTATAAACTTATCAATGAACAAAAACCACTCTATAATTAATGAAAACCACTCTGTAATGAACGAAAATCACTATGTAATTAACGAGTTCCATTAAAAAAAAATCAGTAAAAAATTATCAATTAACGAAAACCACTCTGCAATTAATAAAAACCGCTATGTAATTAATGAAAATCACAATATAATTAACAAATTTCATTACAAAAATTCACTATAAACTTATTAATTAACAAAAACCACTCTATAATTGCAGAGTGGTTTTCGTTAAGCAAACAGGTTGCGGGCAAGGCTAATAATGCTCATGAAGTCTTTCTGGTGGAAACAAGCTCTTCGTCGCCGTTAATGGCAAATCTGCCGTCCATCAAGGTGAGAACTGAAGGTTACAAGCAGACGGTTGGGCTGGATGAGCAGTTCTCTCATGTGGAGCATTGCTTCGGGATTGGCAAATGCAGCTCCACCACCTCTTTCTACTGTTGGCGGCGCCGCCGCCGCCACATCAGGTGGAGGAGAAAACGTGAGTCGGGTAATCTCAAATCTGCGATGATGAGAAATCGGAAAAGTCGGATCATGGAACGGTGGCGGCGACAAGGCTGAGGAAGCCACCATTTCCATTGCCATTGCAACTAGTGCAGAGGAAGTTTGCTGATATTCATTGCCGTTATAGTGTGTGTGTGTGTGAGAGAGAGAGAGAGAGAGAGAGTGTGTGTGTGTGTGTGTGTGTATGTGTGAGAGAGTGAGACAGAGAGAGTCAGAGTCAGAGAGAGAGAGTTTGCAAAGCAAGTTTGTTGATATTCATTTTCGTTAACATTAATTCTATATATATATATATATATATATATATATATATATATATATATATATATATATATATATATATATTATCAGAAGATTTGGATAGAAAATAATGAGGGGTATAATGGTGATAATTAATTATTTTATATTAATAAAAATTGTTTTGGATTTATCTTAAAAATGTGAAATAAATTTGGGCCTGTTGTAACTACACTTGTGTGATGAGGGGTGTTTGTCAAATTTTCCCTACATAATATCACTGACCAATAAAAATATTATTAATGAATCTTCCTATACAATTAATTTTTTAGGTTGTTACTACAATAGGAAAACAATTAGATTAATATTATTTTTTCCAGAAACAAATGAAGAAATTAAAACAAAAGAAAAATGATCGGGCGATTGTTTATTCTAAAGAAAAGCTAGCTAGAGGAAGAGGATGAGGAGGAGAAGGGAGTACAGAATCACTGAAATAGGTAAAAACTAAATACAAACTAATCATACTTATAATGTAACAACAATAAACTTAACATAATTCCGATGTCGTCCAGCGGTTAGGATATCTGGCTTTCACCCAGGGGACCCGGGTTCGATTCCCGGCATCGGAACTTTTTTAATTTTATATGTGGTATATAATTTAAATTTTTAAGGCTGTTTTTGTTTGTGTATGTATAGTTGCAATTCCATGATTTTTTTTTGGGTCAACAATATTTAATTAGATTTCAATAGCTTAATCATTCGTATGCCAGGTTCGGTTTCGGTTTCAGTTTCGGTCTGTAACTTGATTTCTTCTAACCCGGGTTCGATTCCCGGCATCGGAACTTTTTTAATTTTATATTTTTTATATAATTTAAATTTTTAAGGCTGTTTTTGTTTGTGTATGTATAGTTGCAATTCCATGATATTTTTTTTTTGGGTCAACAATATTTAATTAGATTTCAATAGCTTAATCATTCGTATGTCAGGTTCGGTTCGGTTTCGGTTTCAGTTTCGGTCTGTAACTTGATTTTTTTAGAATGCAAACCTCATCGTACGAGGCATTTATTTAGAATTTCTTCTAAATCAGTATTATAACATGGTCGTCAAATGATGAGAATGTCTCTACTTAGTTTGACTTTTAAGATTAAGATACGAAAATAATTAAGAATATTTGTTTCGTCATGGCAGTTATCTTATGTTTTTTTTTTTTTTTTGTTCTTTCAAATTTTCTTTTGCAGATATATATCAGACAAAGGACAAGGAAAAATTTCTTGGCTATATGCATACTTTATTTTTATTATATGGTCCTGCATGCAATTTCCTTTGTTTTCCATATTCCTCCCAACACATCGCAATTTGGAACGACTTGTTATTAATCGAACAACCGAGATATTAAAATCTGAAATATATGAGTTTGGCATATTGAAACACATAAAGTTTTTGGCCCAGAGCAGTTTTGTTTGCTTGTTCAACTCATTTGCTGTATATATATATATGAGATGATCGATGGTTGTCGTTATTCCGCAATTGGCTGTCGTTTTCTCCTATAATATAACTGATATACGACGGCTTCAATCAATTTATTGATGATAATAAATTTATCTTTATATATCCTCATTTTATTATCTCCCCTTCTCTCCATTTATCAATTGATACCTATAATTTTTTTCAACTCAACTCCCGAGGAAATTTGAAGCAGTTTAATATTATTGCATGCACTTCCAATCCGCCCAATAAGTAGCGGTTAAATCAAGTGAGTACAGTAGATAATCTGCATGTATAATGATTTTAATTTCTAGTAGTTGTTTTTCAATGAAGAGTATGATATATATCTAGGGCTACTCTTATTTACGTAATCTTCTTTACGTTTCGTATCGAGTACACGGTGATTATATATAATTCGTTTGCATAACATTTCAAGATTTGGGCAAAAACCGTTCTATTGTACGTTGAAGAATTTTTTGTATGTAATATACTCACTGCCACTGTCAGTACTCGCTGTTTTCATAGAGAAAAATAGAAACATATATTTTGTATATTATTATAAAGGAATTTAATTTGTTCACGATTCATTACCATTCATCACGATTTAATGATGTCATGTCTATACGGTACTTGCATACAAATAAAAATTCATATTGAATTTCTTGTGTACGTATATATGTATGTATAGTCCCTTTCAAACATGAGATATGTCTTGGATTTCATACTTGAATAAGTTTCGTTTTTAAAAGAAATTTAGATGGATATCATTTTCAGCTTGTTAATTCAATATATTAATTTGCTTTATTCGTTAGGCAGTACGTCTGAGATCGAGTCGCTAAAGTAGCTATGCGAATATTGAAGCAGTCGACCCTTTTCTTTGTTTTGCCTGTGGTGCCAAAATTGATGATGTATCGTGTGAAGTTTGGTCCCGACTTGTTCGAGATCATCGATATTTTATTCGTTGCGGTGTTGACACTCAAAGTTATTTGTTTTGGAAAAGAGCCTTCCTTGCATGGGGATTTGCATTTTATTACAAGGGGAGAAAAGAGAAAAGCATATGGATGAATGAAAGCTTGGTAATTATGGGTTTGGAAGAAAGAAGAAAAGAAGAAAGAATATGTGGTAGGCCTCTTGCTTGTTTGAGATGAGATTCCCCTCTTGAAATATGTCACATGCATCTCTTTTAGAGAAGAGAGAGAGAGGAATATAATGTTTTTTGGTTTGTCTTGTTGTGAGAGTTGTTACATGTTGGTGGAGAATCGGTTATTTTTATGTTACACCCCGATGAAGGTTACATTATGTGGCGGAGTCAGGAATTCGAGATCGGCTTAACATTTACAGGAGTTTGGGGGCAGCGTCTCCTATTTTTTATTTTTTGATTCATTCACATAAAATAGTACAAAATAACTACAAATTTATAAACTAAAACTAATATAGCATAATTTTTTTAGTGGATATGCTAAATTAAATTATTTGAGTGTGTTAATTATATATAGGTATAGTTTTTTAAAAATTCAGAGTGGAATCTACCCGATATATTTCAGCTGGTGTAACATAATCTAGACAGTGGAGTGGAGGACCCCATGGCACATCTCTTTCAACAGTGCAAATGGTATGTATTCTATATATATTCTACCTTAATCTGCAGCTTTCAACTCTTACACTACTTTCTAAAAGCAAAGGGATATACCATAAAAACACAGCCTATTATATTATATTATATTGTTTATCCTTTGAATTTTCCTTTTTCTTGTGTTGGACCATGCATGCATGCTTAATTCTCATCTTTCTTGATGAATATACCTCTTAAAAGCTATAAGCTATAGTGGGATTTGTTCATGCTAACAACTTTACTTAATTCTCATCCTTCTTTTTTTTTTCCTCTCAACTATGAGATTGTGATTTGTGAATATATCCTTTTAAAGCTCATGTGCTTAATAATTCTTTGCTTGGACCATGCTTTGGCAGGGAAGTTGACTATTACTTTGTATACAAATTACTACGTCTGTTTCTAAATAGCTGTCGTTTAAGGTTTCGGCACATTAAAAAAGCTAATAAATATGTATAGATTATAGTGAAAATATTTACTCTCCTCATTTCAAATTAATTGTCGCTTTAGAGATTTTTTGTTTTGTTTTATACTATCTGTTATTGTAGAATTACGCATCTACTACTTTTTCCTCAATTTTGACCTCATGTTCTATAGTAATGGGTCTAAATTACCTTGTAATTACTTAGTGTTTCAAAATAAATGTCATATATAGTAATGGGTCTAAAGTTAGTGTACATATATAAAGAAAATTAATAAAAATACGTGCATTTTGGTAAGTATGACTAAAATACCTTTCCGTTAATTATCTCTTAAGTAATTAAGAGAGATAATGGCAAAATGTAATTAATGCATCATATTAATTCTAAGATGACGGATAATATGATATTATCCTCGCGGTTAGTTTGAAAGAAAATGAGTAATTATCTTCTTTTTTTTTATTAGTTTTTTCGCTTTACTTTTGAGAATTAATGTTTGATAAAACTTATGAGTGACAAGGGTAAACATGAAAAATAATAGTCTCTCCGTCCCAATTTAAATGACGTTTTGGATTGATTTCACACATATTAAGAAAATCAATCAATGTGCGTAGATTATAGTAAAAGAAATATAGAAAATCACTAAAATATCTTTGATATTAATTATCATGGAAATGTAATTAATTGTTTGAGATGTGTGTGTGTGTTTGGAGGGGGCTAACTAAACATGGGAAGTGCACGGAATTTGAGAAAAGAGTCTCTACGAAAAGAATGCTAATCCTAAACTTTTAAGATAATCACCGTTGACATTTTTCTTTTTTTTTGTTTTTCAAATTTTCTACTCTTTTCTTCTTTATGGGGGGTTGTTTGTATTTGTACCACTAAATTCCGGACCACCACCAACAAAACCCTTGCACAGAAACACATACAAAGAGCATCAACCCTTACACACTTTTGTACTCACGCTTACACCATCTTTTCATTTAAACCCTTTATTATTATTATTTTTTTTTCAAATGAAGAAATACACGATCAACTGTATAGGTGCATTGAGTAAAACTACATTCTCATATACAAAACGTGATATACCTAAAGGGTAGAAATTGAATAGATTAAATTCAAATTAGTATTTTTGAATTTTTCTTTTTGCAATTTTCTTTGTTAGTTAAAAAATGATTCCAATACAAAAAAGTTTTTTTTTTTTTTTTTTTTTTGCAATTTTCTAATTCCAATTAAGAAAAAAGACAGAAAAAATAGAGAAGAATCGAAATTCGAAATTTCAAAAATTTAAATGATAAAACTTGGCTAAAATTGATTTTTTTTTTTATCTTGAAGAGAAATAGAATTTTCGGAAATGAAAATCGAATCGAGAATTGGAATGTCATATTTATTGCAATGTTGATAAAAAAAAATTAAAATCGGGAATCTTAATTATTTTTAAATTCGGAATAAAAAAGTATTGTTCCAAATTTGAAAATGTTGGAATTGAAAATCGTATATTTTGTTCCAATTCAGCCGGTAGCGTATATACCCAAAAACCTCATCAGCTGATATTTTTTTTCACAATATTCTGTCTAATAGGAATTATTGCCATGTTCGGGTTCGAGTTCGGGTTCGGGTCGGATTTGAAGCAACAAAGTACAAACCAGTTTTACATGAGCAAATAATTTTATCATGATTACAATTTGCAGGTTATTATACTATGAACTTGCGCTGCCCATAAAGTCTTTAATTTACATATGACATCAATGTAGATTGGTTTTATAGAGTAGAGTGTTCCATTTTTGTGTGACATAAATAATTTGGTATAAAATAACCAAACAATGTAAAGAAACCAAAAGATAGTTTAAATTAAAGCATCAATTATTCCAAATTTATCAATATGTTTCGGCTATTTAGCACGAAAAATTCAACTTCTTAACGTTTCCGGCCGTGTTTCGGACACATTTCGTTTCGGACATTCGAGAACATCTGCCGGACACAGTATATGCCATTTTGCAATTTCTAAAAAGTCATAAACATGTCTGAATAATAAATTTTCAAATATTTTTATTGCTTCCCTTCTTATTTACACAATTTAATGATCAATTGTTAATTGATGGTTGATAGTAAAATTTATTTTAAATATGTTTATATGAAAAAAATATAAAAGAAATTTATATATAAATAAAAACTTATGTGTGTTTATATAGCATATTTATAATTATATCCCTACAATTTTAATATTTACAGGTTTCTCTCGAACTCCCGTATCCTCATTTCTGGGATATGCCGTTTCCCCATGTCCGTATCCGTGCTACATAGCATTTCGGGGTTATATTGATAAATGTTTTTTTTGAATGATTGATAAATGTATTTAATATAATCGACTTTTTTGGATGTAAAATTATAAGCACACGCTATGTGCATATTCATAATATATTTTACACATTGATTGTGGATTAATGATATTTAAACAGTACATGAATTTAAAAAAAACATTAGAAATTAAAAATGAAATTCCGATTTGTCTGAACAAAAAAAAAAAAAAAAGAAAACATTAATAAAACGGTCTCCGGAAAAAAAAAAAAAAAAAAAATGATTAAGCAAGTCTAAATTAATTAACAGTCTCTGTAATGGTGTGCGGTTCTACAGCAATTGCCCCAATCATCGGAGCAACTTTCACCATATCCAAACCCTTCATACTTCAGCATCCCAGAATCATCGCCACCGTACGGAACACCAAACTCCACACCGCCGCCGGCACTCCCTCCGCCGCCGCCACATCCTCCAGCGAGCCCCAGAAAATCCCTGGTGAAGCGGTCATCACTCTTCTG
>NW_012195001.1:0-14269 GCF_000504015.1 Erythranthe guttata | reverse complement strand
CTACGCAACCAATCTAGGTAATTAGGGCCATTGAGTTTATTGTCGAGGATTGACATTATGGGATTCTTAGACATAATTATCTGAGACATATAGAGAAGAGGATTATTAGAGATTCGCGTTAAATGATTGTTACAATTAAATGTTTGGACTTATGTTATTTAATTGTTCTCCCACTAATTTTATCGAGTTCCACTTCCCTCTAGTAGACAAACGAGAAAACTGATTTTTCTTAATGGGCTTTAGGTCCAATAGACAAATATAACCCGTAGTTAATCTAGCCCGATTATATTTGCCCAAAGGTAGATCACAATCAATCATATCCACAATATGACCCTAAATTAATTTTCCTCACACTTGATAATGACCTAAGTTAATCTCGCGAATATCAAAATCGTCGTGTGTCAAGTCTAACCTACCAACCAAAGATGCTCATAGAACTCGATTATGCCATACTAATGCAGTCCCTAGTTAATCTAGCCGACCACGTTAATTCAACATAACCCTTTTCTATGGCTACCTTCATCATTATGTCAATTGAATTACAGCTTACTCTACCATAGCACTCCCCGCTAACACGGCTTACTGCACTATAGTAAAGGGCTACACATAATCCAACCGTTGGCAGAAGGAAAGAAATAACTCAACAGATTGGGTTTTTCTTTATAGCTTGAAATGATTCTTAATTAAAAGAATGAGGGGTTTTGATTAAGTGTTTTATCTCATCAGAAGGTTTTGGATTGGTCTATGTGATTCCTACATCTATGTTCTCTAAAGGTATATGGAAAACGCATATTGTCCTAAGAGGAACATACGACCTAATTTCATAATTAATTACATTAATTAATTATCGAGTTTTCAAAATAATTATAGAACCTCAACTAGCATAAGTCATTCAAATAATGTTGAGGTACTACTAATTAAGTTGAACTTATAATCAATATTATATATGTGTTCTATTAATTGAAATCAATTTAACAATTTAAATTAATTAATTAATCTAACACCTATTTACTAAAATAGATGATTGTCGATCCAATTATCTAATTGGGATTAATTGAAAATAATTTTCCAAAAATTAAAATCAATTTGTTTTAAGTTTAATTTTAGAAATCTGAAATAAATTTTTTTTTTTTTTTTTTTTTTTTTTATTTTTTTTATTTATTTTTCAGTGGTCCGGTTCGGCCCAACCGGTCTGACCGGTTCGGACCGAATCGGGCCGGTTCTGTCCGGTCCAGCTGACCCAAATCAGTGGGCCGGGTCAGTCGGACCGAGAACCGGTCTGACCGACCCGAATCCACTTGGATTCGGTCAACTAAACCGCACACAACCATCGAACCGGCCGGTTCGGCCGGTTCGATCCGAACATTTAAAAACCGACATTTTAAAAACAATTTCAGATCCGATTTTCCAATTTTAAACAATTTTAAAGCTGGAAAAATTCTAAACAATATTTCAAAAATATTTTAAACTTACGAAAACTCCCAATTACATAATACGACAATCGCTACTTTAATAAATCGAACATGCATATTAAAACGAAACGCAATTAATTGCGCAACGAGCTCTGATACCACTGTTGGGTTTCGGGCACGCATACGCAGCGGAAAACAAAAATTTTACGTGATTTAAACCACTTTAAAGCACACAAGTACATGCCCGACAAATTAAATCAATTAATTGCGTACCTTTGCGCTTCCAGCGAAATTAAAAACAACATACATGCTAATAAATTTAACCGAATTTAAATCAATTAACATGCTCGCAATTTAAACCAAATAACATGCTCGCAACGATTTAATCGATTACACATAATCACATAAAATCATACAAACACAAGCATGAAATCATAGTTTAAATTAAACCCTAAAACGAAACTAGGGTTTCGAGTATTTACCTCTTGACGCGTGAGGTAGGAGCGAACGATTCGTCGTGATTACTACGGAAACCAATCCGTAGAATCGGGGCAGCAATGGAGCAGCAGCAGCGGCGGTGTGGCAGCTCACGGCGGCGCGTGTACAGCACGCGCGGTTATGCGAGGCGGCGCGTGGGGCAGCGTGCGGCTTCGGCTCGTGCGTTGCTCCTCGATTCTTCGATCTACGGTCTTCCTCCTCTCGGATTTCACCTCGTATACTTCGATCTACTAAATCGTGGCACTAGACACGAAGTAGTTAGAATAAAACGGAAAGAAAATAAAGGAGAAAGAATACCGAACAAAAGCCGGCCGAGGAACGGCCGTTTCCGGCGACGGAGCGGCGGTGGTGGCGCGGTGGTGGCCGCGCGGAAGAGAGGGCGAGAGAGAGAGGGTGGCCGATTAGGGTTAGGGTTTTTGTGTGTGTGTGCTAGGGTTATAAATCATGTATTTATAGTCCCTAGCATGAAACCCTAGCGGGCTTAAGTTGGACTGGGCCCAACAGCTTAAGCTCGTTAGTTTCTTTAATCGCTCGTATCTCTCAATTCAATGATCGAAAAATTGTAACGATTACAATTTCCGAGTCATTATAATTTTCTCGTCATTACGAGTGCCATCTCTTATTTTCCAACTTTCCAAAAGTGGAAACCCTAGTTCAGTGGACTTTCTAAATTTGGAAACTTCCCGATTTAGAAAGTTCACTAACATGTTCGCTTATTCTTTTCCTTTTCTTATTCTCATTCATAATTCCAAATTACGAATGTTGGACTCAATCATATTGACTTCCAATTATGCAAAGATAAACTATTTTATCTCTGACCGTTTATTCAAAGATCTCATGTGCACGAGCAGTGTGACCCTCGATGGTTCAGGTGTAAGCTAGCCGTGGGCCCACAACTCTTTGTGGTCAAAACTCGTCCCCTTCGAGTTACAATTAAGGTGAAGCTCGTTTCACCTTAATCACCCAACGAATCAAGATTGGCGTCTAGCAACTACGCGTCATGATTCCCTAGATACAAATGAAGTGCCTGCAAGAACCTTCAGATATAGTTAACGTACAGTACGGTCCCTTCGATTCATATGTCCCGATCGAACTAGAGGCATTGGTTCATCGAGACCTCTTTATATGTTCAATAACGGTGCGATCGTTCTAAGTGTTGTAATCGTTACGTGCATGACTTAGAGAATCGAATCCTCTAATCATCACTTAGTCAGCTCTGGCCAGAGACTTAGAATGAATACAAACTTTCAGAACACACAGGACATCCAAGACTATTCTAGCGATCGAATCCCCGACTACAATGCACAGACCTCCCACTAGATTTCGGACTGCACGAACACTGGCCCTTGGGATGGTCCTCGGTGGAACTCAGGGACAGGTCACGATACAGCTGGTCCTCTAGTGAAGTCACGGTGATGTCTAGGTCATAAGGACTAATGGTGTACAACTATACCATAGATATCTCTACTCGATTATTGGGAACCACTTAGAGATTTCTAGGGTGAGGGAGTTCAGTGAACTCGTCAACTTACGAGCACCCACTTGTGCATGCCGATATCACAATACCGTTTACTGATGAGATGCAGTACACATACACTAAGTGCTAGTCTTAATGGGAAAGGCCGATATCCTCATTAGTGGCGTAACCCTTCGACTAGGAACACGTTTAACAGTTATAATACTTAAGTAAATATCTCACGATCCTTACGATCAATTACTAGTACTTGTAATAACTGTAAGGACTATATCTATGCTTGTGACAAAGGGACAAAGATATAGAATGCCAATGTGTTTTATCATTAATACGAATAAAGGTTCGTTTATTACAATAATAAATACGAAAGACCACAGCCACAAGTTGGCTTGTTGGTCACCTACTCTAACAAGGACATCTGAACTTTGATAATTTGATAAATATATCCAGCAGTGAGTGTGTGAGAGGTTTGCCCGAACTTGTTAAAGAAGTAGGAAGAATATGTGGTGATTGCAAAATAGGCAAACAAATCAAAAGTTCACACATGGCTTTAGGTAATGTTAGAACCAGTAGAAACCTAAAACTTCTACACATGAACCTTATGGGACCAATGCAGGTAGAAAGTATAGGTGGAAAATGGTACATATTTGTGTGTGTAGATGATTTCTCTAGATTTACATAGGTGAAATTTATTAGGGAAAAATCTGACTCTTTTGATGTGTTTAAAAAATTGTGCAAAAAGGTGTGTGTTGAAAAAGAGCGTGATATTGAGAGAATTAGGAGCGATCATGAGAGAAAATTTGAAAATTCTTTATTTTCTAATTTTTGGGAAAATATGGAATATCTTATGAATTTTCTGCTCCTAAAACACCTCAACTAAACGGAGTGGTAGAACAAAAAAATTGTACCCTGCAAGAAATAGACAGGGTCATGATGAACGCATAAAATATTACTCCTCGATTTTGAGAAGAGGCAGTCAACACTGCATGCTATATTATAAATCGAGTTTTTCTTCGACCAGATACTACTAAAACTCCCTACGAAATTTGGAAAGGTGAAAAACCTCAACTCAGCTATCTTCGTACTTTTGGTTGTATTTGTCATATTCTAAATGACAGAGAACAATTTGGGAAATTTGATGCAAGAAATGACCAGGGAATATTCTTAGGCTATTCTCGAAATAGCCATGCCAATGGAATATTCAATCTGAGAACAAAGTCAGTTATGGAATCTGCGTATGTTCAATTTAATGATTTTATTAATGATGCAGGTCTACTGGAAGATGAACCAACAAAGAATCAGATAGTCACTCTAGTGTCACCACAATTGTTTCAACAGTTGATGCAAATCCTACCACCTCAGAAGATAATGACGCTGGATCCGAAACTAGAGATGAAGCAGAAGTCAGCCTTATCGAATTGGATAATTAGACTCGAAAAGAACCCTCATAACGAGTCAAGAAGAATCATCCGGTGGATCAAGTCAGTGGATCGGTAGAAGAAGGAATCCAATCCAGAGGTAAACCCAAGATTGACTACAAGAAAATGGCAAGGTATGTTTGCTTCACCTCGGCTATATAACCCAAAAATGTTAAAGAAGCCTTGTTAGATGAGTATTGGATGCAAGCCATGCATAATGAACTGGAACAGTTCATTCGAAATGACATTTTTATTTTGGTTCCTAGGCCTGAAAATGTCAATTTAATAGGCACATAATGGGTTTTTAAAAATAATTCTGATGAACATGGAAATATCGTTCGTAACAAAGCTAGATTAGTTGCAAAAGGATATAGCCAAATCGAAGGCATTGACATGGATGAAACCTTCGGTTCTGTAGCTAGACTAGAATCAGTTCGATTACTCCTTGCTGTTGCTTGCTTTATAAAATTCAAACTTTTCCAAATGGATGTTAAAAGTGCCTTCTTAAATGGTATTTTAAAAGAAGAAATTTATGTTGAACAACCTAAAGGATTTGAAGATCCTCATAATCCCACGCATGTTTTTAAATTGGAAAAAATCTTTGTATGGTCTGAAACAAGCGCCTAGAGCCTGGTACGAGCGTCTTACAAACTTTCTAGTTGACAAAGGATATACTAGAGGTATTGTTAACCGAACTCTTTTATTTAAAAAATCAAAGGGAGACATCTTGATTGCTCAGATATACGTTGATGATATAGTTTTTGGGTCTACTTCCCAGACAAAAATTGAAGAATTTGTAAAACAAATGTTTAGCGAATTCAAAATGAGCATGGTTGGAGAACTTACGTGTTTTTTAGGTCTTCAAGTTACAACTGAGTGATGGAATTTTCATAACTCAATCCAAGTATGCTAGAAACCTAGTCAAACGGTTTGGGTTAGAATCTGCGAAAGTTGTTAGAACTGCCTATGGGGACGAATGATAAACTGTCGCGATAGTTGGACGGAACATCGGTAGATCCCACACTACCGTGGCATGATAGGTAGTCTTCTATACCTTACATCTAGCAGATGTGATATATGCTATAGTGTTGGAGTTTGTGCTAAATATCAGTCAAATCCCAAGGAATGTCACTTGAGTGCCGTCAAAAGGATTATACGCTATGTAAGTGGAACAACTAATTTTGGTATTTGGTATTCTATGGATACTAACGCAATACTTTTTTTTTTTTTTTTTTTTTTTTTTTTTTTTTTTTTTGAGTAAATTCAAGTCCATTACAAGGGGAAGTAGGGGAGGGGGGACTCGAACCCTAAACCGTTACCCTATTGGTAAAGGCTATGGATACTAACGCAATACTTGCAGGTATTAGTGGTCCTGACTGGGCAGGTGACACCGATGATCGAAAAAACACAACAGGTGGATGCTTCTACCTCGGAAATAATCTGATATCATGGTCTAGCAAAAAGCAGAACAATATCTCACTCTCTACTGCCGAATCAGAATATATCGCTACAGGTAATTGATGTTCTCAAATCCTATGGATGAACCAAATGTTATGTGATTATGGTATTAGTCAAGATCTGGTTCATATCTATTGCGACTATATGAGTACAATTAATAATTCCAAGAATCCAGTTCAACACTCTAGAACAAAGTATATTGACATCCGTCATCATTTCATTAGAAAGTTGGTAGAAGAGGAAATGTCTCAATATAGTATGTCACAACGGATAAACAGCTTGTTGACATCTTTAATAAACCTCTTGATGTACATAGGTTTGATTCCTTGCGAAATTCGCTTGGAATCTGTCATTTGATTTATGCAGTTGCATAAACTATTGCATTAGTCTATGTCCAGACTTGCAACTTTTAGAGTGTTAGGGACACATCATACGCTATGCTTATCATTCATGTAAGCTCTGCATTAGACATATTGCATATGACTGAGACATCGGTGAATTGGATACTTTTTGTACACTTTAACTCTGCGAGGTAAAACTTCATCAGTCTACAAATAATCACTAGGTGGAGGCTCCAACCTGTTTACTTTTCTGTATAATCATGTCATGTCATGGTTAGATGTTCCTATATGGAAAAACTACCTCTTTCAGTGAGTGAAAGCTACTCTTGGATTGCTAATATGTATATATATATATATATATATATATATATATATATATATATATATATATATATATATATATATATATGCACATCATCTTACCTCAATTTGGTCAGTGTTAATTAAGTTCGAAGCCTAGTTGAGTCGAGTCAGTAAGCTTTTTCAAGGTGTCCTATACATCTAGTGCCCTCATAACCATCTGGTTTGGGAGTCGCTTGGCAGAAAGCTCGTTACACGACTCAATTAGAAAGCCCAGTGAACTACACATTGCACGACCAATGCAAGTTCATTTCTTGCCTTCTTTATCGTAAAGCATCTACATGCTCCGCTTTTCATGAGAAACAGCTACCACTGGACGTATGTGTATGCTTCCAAATCAGAGCATTTTTGTGCTTGATTTGAAATTACTAAGTTTGTTTTTTGTCTTGTTAGTAGGACTGTTGGGGCTTGCACTTGTGTTCAAATTGAACATAAACCTCATGGGTTTGTTAGTCCAATAAGTATCCTATTTCACCTTCGTCTTCTCACTCGCGTTTATTTTTTTTTTCTCATTTACGGTTACCTTCATATTCATTATAAGTGCATATTAGTCATTCTCATTACAAAAAAAAAAAAACATTTATTTGGTGGATTCTTATCTTTTTGGCGGCAAATTGGTTCTTTTTGGAGTAACCCACTCCGTTGGGAAATTTTTTTCTTCTCTCATTTTTATTGAAATGCGCGAGGGCTCATATACAAAGCTTGAAATTGTGGTGAACTTGAAATTGTGACTAAATTAATTTTACTTATATTGGGTGTGATAAATTATGCAATTTCCATCTCTATACTATTCATAAATTTCTAAAATGCCTCTAAGTAACCCAACAGTCACCTCTCTAAGAGTTCACTCTTCTTCTTTCGGATTTTTCTTCCTCTTCCCTACTTCTATGATGTCTTTCTCTCTTCCTCTGCAGAAAAAAAATGGAAACAGGAAAACTATGGGAAAACGAAAGGCTACCGATGTATCGTCCTCATCGTCTAAAAGGAATACCCATCATCCTGCGCACACACCTCCGTCGAATCCTCCGCCCACTCGCCGCTCCTATCATCGTCCCTCTGTCGGGGCCCTTTTGATTGCTATGCCCCTCCAGTTCATCGAGGTGCCGCTCTTCCTCACGCCTCCCTCAGATTCCAATTTTGGGAATATGTCGTTAGTCTCGGCCTCTAGGTTTTTTTCACCCCTGTCGCCGCCCGTCACACCGTCGTCGCCGTTCACTTACCATCGCCGCCCATCTCACCACAGTCACCACCCATCCACTCTTCGCCGGTGCCATCCCCTCAGACACCGCCATCACCACCGTCTGCTACTACACCGCCGCCATCGTCGTTTGCTCAACCGTCGCCACCGCATTCTGCTCCATCGCCGTCGTCACTACCGCCGCCATCACAGTCTTCTATAAACAAGGGCAAAGGCAAGGCCCTTGATGACGAGGGTTCCGACCCCTATCCCGCTCCTGCTGCACCACCACTATGCCGCACTCGCTGGTGCGGACCTCCACCATTCACTGATGGTGCATCGTCTTCTGTTGCACCTCGTGCCGCTGCCACATCTGACCCAAATCTGGTGCTTCCTATCTCTACTACTGATCCATTCAACGGCCAATTCTTTCTCCGATCTAATCAAACCTGGTGGTTTCTGTTAAGTCAGTGTGCTCTTGTTCCCGAACGCACGTTGGGGCCTAACTTTGATGATTTTGGGATTACCAATATGTTTCGTTGTATTGGGATCTATGGAGACTGTGTCTCGGATTGAACACTTTCAGATTCAAGTCATTCACGATATTTATGCCAATCCAACAAGTGGGGTGACTGACTTTGGAAGTCTGTTTTATGAACGTGTGTATGTTGCCAAACGTGTTTATGAGTTCAAATATGTTCGTATTGCTGCTTTGTTTGATCTCCAAATTGTTGGTGTTGTTGCCCCCGTTCTTTCTGCTGACGTTGTTATTTCCACACTCATTGGGGGGTAGATAGGGCTCGTGGCCACTCAGGACGACCAATCTTACCATGACCTATCAGATTCTTTTTTCCATTGGCACGGCCAACTGGCTTCACACTGCACATCAGGGCTCCTGACTCGACGACGGGGCCTTCTACTTTACTATATTGGGACTGGGACTGTGTTCGATTTAGCCCAATTTCTGTTTGAGGAGATTATTGCCGATGCAGAATCTCAGTCCACAACCTTTACCCTCCCATTCTCATCTCTGATATTTCATCTCTTGAGGGATCAAGGTTATGTACGCAATCGGAGGAATGCAGTTCCCTCTCTTCCACTCCCACTCTCTATTTCCTCAAAGATCATGGACCCCACTTCTGAACCACGGCGCATACCACGAGTGGACGATTTGTCGTGTCGTTCGACTACAGCTTCGACATCCGTCAAGTCTCGCCGTACTGGTTCCCCCACTACCCCTGCGCCTGCACTTTCAAAGTTCGTGGCACATTTTTCTGCCGAATACGAGGCCGCCGTTGCTCGTGCTGAAGAACTTTGTCAAAAACTTGCTTATTTTTCTGCCCTTGCTCAAAATGGGGGAGGTCCCGGATCATCCGCAGGGGGAGCTGACCGAGGACCATCTACAAGGGAAGCACCACATGTAGGGGGAACTCACTCCACTATGAATACACCAGCCAGACCCACTACTGATGGCAATGCTGCAGCTGTTGGAACTTCTCGTAAAATTATTGCACCCTCTCTTGCAACAGCTGATGCCACTCCTGTTGCTAAAGGTGATGGAGTTGTTCCTCGACGCTGAGGATGATCTTTGAATTTTACTTTTTGATATGATTTTGTCATCTAATTTTAATTCTGAACAATGGTCTGTAATAGTTAGTTAGATCAAATGTTGCTTGAAACTGTTTTTTGTTTTTTTTTAATTGTTCTAACAAATATTCTACTATGCAGTTTTTTTTTTTTTTTTTAGGCACTTGACTTAGGGGAAGTACATGATTATAATAAATATATGACAAAGGGGGAGGTTGTTAGAATCCGTTGGATTCTGACTTTAGAAGGAATACTTATAAAAGACTTATTCATCAAGTGTGAATATACCGTATCATAAAGATAGGGAAGTTTCCTTGTACTTTTTAAATTCCTTATTTTGTCATTTATTAATTAATATGTTGACTTACCTTATAATAAGAAAATTCAATATGTTGAGTTACCTTATAACAAGAAATTCCCTTGTTCTACAACTCATGTCCTTTACGTAATAATGAATTATAACTCTAATAGACTCTAATTCCTCGTAGGGCTCTTATTCGAATAAAGGAGTATAAATAAATGAGCACAAACGTTTTGAATAAGTCGTCCTTTTTTTGTTAGAGAGAAATTAGTTTATGCTCTTTGTGTATTTGGCTTCTTCCTATATTTGATACTCCTATATTTGATATTGTTCGGAAAAAAAAATCATATTCGAAGTTTGCTTCTTTCAAAGGAAAAGAAGATCGGTTCTTTGGGAGGAGGCCGATCAGTCGACTGAAGGACTCAGCGTTGAAGGGATTTCAACTGTGCGGAGTAAATGACGTGTTGTAAATTCAAGACTCATAATTTCGAGTAGTATACAAGAACATCATCAACAAAGAGGGAGTATTTGTATTTTGATTAAGTCCTATTATTTTATTCGTAAAACTAAAATTAGTAAATTTCATTTGCAGGTTCCGTGGATATAGGGTACAATTGTATCCGAACCACATTAAAATGTGTGTCTTTTATTAGTGTTTCATTAACTGTTGCAACTCTCCGTAAAATAGTACATGAAACTGAATTTGAGATTAATCCAATACAAATAAATTACAGTTTGCACGAAATAATCATAACATCTCCAATAGTAATTTAACTATTAATTGACTTTTTTCTCTTAAAAAAATTATTTTAATTAATATTACTGTCTTGGCTGCTAAATAACTGTCTCCAACAGTAATTTAATTGTCGAAGACAGTAATTTTACTGTTAATTGACTTTTTTTTTTATAATTTTTTTTTTCTTAAAAGAATTATTTTAATTAATGTTACTACTTGGCTGCTAAATTGCTGTCTCCAACAGTAATTTAACTGTTAATTGACTTTTTTTTTTTCTGAAATTTTGTTTTTTCTTAAAAAAAATATTTTAATTAATATTACTGTCTTGACTGCTAAATTGCTGTCTCAAACCGTAATTTAACTGTTAGAAACAGTAATTTTAGTGTCCGAGACAGTAATTTTACTGTATTAATTACTTTTATCGTATTGGCCTGCAATTTTGTTGTGTTCGACCGAAATATTACTGTCTCATGCAATAATAGTACTGTTTGGGACATTGATATTAGTAATATTACTGTCCGGAAAAGTAATATTCATGATATTATTGTCCCAAACAGTAATATAACTATATGAGACAGTAATTGAGCAGCCTAAGACAATAATATTTATTAAAAGAATTTTTTTAAGGAAGAAACTAAATTTCAAAAATAAAAAAATCAACGTCGGAGAACCGCGCGGTCAACGCTGGAATCTGGCCGAAAAAAAATATTCTGAAAAAAAAGTACTTTGAATTTTTTTTTATTAAAATGGAAGTTAATGTGATATATTTGTTTAAATCCAGGGTCAAAGTGTAACATTGAGGAAGTTAAGAGTAAAATAGATGAAATTGATAAAAAATATATTATGGAGGGTATTTTAGACAAAAGACATGCAGATGCCTTTATTTGAAAAGACTGTCTTTTGTGTGAACAATGTGCATTTAAGTCCATTGTCATGTCCTTCTATGACATTTACCCTATAAATAAATATAATAAATTTTGAATGGCTAGGGGGGTTTGAATACTTCAGTCGAGAAGCAAGAGAGAGTGAGAGAGAGACAAAGCTAATGAAGAGAGCAACGGAAATCCAAAGTGAAAATAAGACTTTAATTTGGAGTTAAGTATCAGGTGGGCTGCTTGTAAATGAATTGCAAGATAGATTTATCAACGGCCCATTCACCAAAAATATATTTGGGCCACACCCATCACCTAATTTAAAAGGATGTGATTTTATCTTTTTTTTTTTTTTTTTTTTTTTTAAAAAAAAATGTGATTTTATCTTTGAAATAACAAATGCCAACTATTACCGGGCTTGTTAATTTAATACACCTACAACGGAAGCTCAGCTGTTCCCGCCGGTAAGCTAAAAATACTTATTTTATTTTTATTTTTATATACATACGTATATACACACGCATTCAGGTAAAAAATAATATATAAAATAAAATTAAAAAAAGCCAACAAAAATCAGAGAGAGAACCGAGGGAGAACGGGATAACCTTCTCCTACTCTTCTTCATTTTCTCTACCAAAAGCCCTAATTCTACCTTTTCCCACTGTTTCTCACATCAATTCTCTGCTTCATTCAATCCTGTTTTTATCAATATCGATATAGATTTATATATATACATACATTGAATTGGTGTTCGAATCATATATATCTACACACAACACACACATACGGAGAGAGAAAGAGGAGAAAGAACGAAGTGTGGGAGCAAAGGGGAGAGATGGGTCACGTTCCGAATCTAAAGAGAATTCAGGAAACCCTAGAAAAGGATTCACGCGCCCCCAAATTGAAGGACTCTTTCCCTTCTGCCCCTAACCCAAACAATATCGCCAAGCCCTCTGATGGTTAGTTAGTTAACCCCCTTTATTTCTTTATTTTTTCTTTCTTTTTTGCATACATACATACATTTTTGGCATAATCTGTGTGTTAAATTATAGAACGTTCTCGATGTATTTCGATTGGTGATTGCGTTGCAGATATGGGCACCCTAGGAGAAAAGGGCCTTTTGTGTTATTGAAAGTGGAGAATTGGAGGCTCACAATCTACTAGTAATAGGCTTTTCTTTGATGCATCTCCTTGTTCATATGCAATCTGCGTTTTTCTTTTATTTTAAATTTCTAGTTTCATGTACCAAGGATTTAAGGAACTTAAATCTCCCAAATCATTATTTAGCACCTAGGATTATTTAAGGATTATGATTATTTTAATGCACTTTTTAGTGGTGAGACATTTGTGTTTAAAGATTTTGAAGCTACAAAACACTTGTATGTTTGATCTATTCATAGTAACAGAGATAAGTTGCGCGAAGGGATATTTTGCACTCGCTATTTAGCTTTAAGCACTTCTTAAGCTTCCTATGGCTATTATATCATTTGATGTAAAGGGAAATACGGTGAACTATTTTACCATTTCTTTTCACAACTGTTCAATAATAAAAAGTTTCCAGAAAATGTATAAATCAATAGGAACAATATGCAGTTATGAAATTAAACATTCCGTCTTGGTTTGTTCTGCATAATGATTCCCCCTTGGTTTTGTCTGGGTTGATTCCGCATCTGTTTTTTTATGCCTAAAGATTCTTCATCTAACTCAGACAGAAGATTTTTCTATCCTTTAGGAACTGACATGTACACGGTAAGTTTCTTCGAAGTACAGCACTGACTAGTTGTTTCTGTTACGGACAATTTAACTAGATTAATATGACATAATATTTATCTTCGTTGTAAAATAGGAGTAAGTGGATAACATGAAGAGTGTGAGAGAGAAAAAGAGTTAAACAAGGAAGAATGCATGTAAAACATGCAACTTTTTGTTTAGTAACCAAATGAAATTTCCCTATTCAGTGGCTGAAATCTTGCTATTAATTGGTTCGAGGGCTTGAAGCTTTGCTAATATTGAAGCCATTGGTATCTTCTGCAACTTATTGTATATATTAGATAAACGGGCCAAAAACTTGGCCAGTCATGCCATAGATTTTCTGTCAAGATGTTTTTAGGGAGAAAATAACTGTGTTATGGAGGATACACGTAAATTTTCAACATCTGGAAAGAAAGAGAGGTCAAGAAGTAGCCATTATTTGCCGAGTTTCCAAAAGAGAGAACTATCATTTAGCTTTAGAGTAGTAAGGACAAAAAAAAAATTGTTACATTTAACATTTTAGATTCTTGATTCCTCAACTGGAAAGATATTCGTTCATTCAATCCCGTATTCTGTAGTCACGTAAAATGTAAGTAGTTTGGATCCTCTCCACTTTTGAAAGAGTATTGAAAATTATTAAATTCAGTAAAATCATACTCCATGATGTGATGCGTCCAATTAGTGGTTGCATTCTTTTTTTCTACCAGAAGTGGTTTTCCTATGAACATGAAATTTGACTATCTTGGCTCATAATCACTAAGGCCTCGTTTGGCTCCCAAGATATTATTAGCCAAGATAAGATTAAATAATCTAACGAAAACCCAATTGTTTTATCTGACCCCGGAAGGTCAACAAAAGACTCCCTAACAGCATTATAATGCAT
>NW_012195000.1:0-12267 GCF_000504015.1 Erythranthe guttata | reverse complement strand
TGATAATACTATGTTTTGTTGTAAATTCTTCTGACATATTGGCTGTTAATACGAACAAAAAGTTGGACAATCGTATTTGTTTTCTTTTTGTGGGAAATGACAACTACTGCATTTCCTGAATTATGATACTTTTACAAAGCCTTATATGCCTATCATGTTTGTAATTGTCATTAATTAAGACCATCCATTTTACACTGTGTAGCGGTTGCGGATTTACCAGCAGAAATGTGAATCTTTTGAAACAGCAATCCACCCTTACACATCTTCCCCGTATGCTTGGGACGAACCCTGTTATCCTCGTCGTCTTATTGTTGAGGTACGGTGGTTCATACCCAAATTCACTAACCAGTTTGGGGGATAAATCTCTGTGATATTTTTTCAGGTACCAGGTGAACGTATCTTAGGATCATATGCTATTGATGATGCATCAGTTCATTCACTTGTGTATCTATCTGCAACTTCAGAGGTACTACTTCATTTTTTTTGTCCTCATAATAAATATCACACCGCCTCAAAGAGATTTCAGCTTTCATCTTGGTATTTTTCTTTTCTCTCACGACAGTAGTCAATAGTTATATGTACCTTTATGTTCTTGAATTGTTACATTATTAAGAAGACAGTCTAATCATTTTGAAAGAATAGTTTGGAACATAAAAGTCCACTCGTATTCAATAATGCAATTAAAAATAAGCATGATTATGCTGTTCTGTTTAACTAATTAATAATTGTGAGTAGTCATATTGGTATCACAAAAACTCATGACAATTGGCATATAAAAGATAGGGGACAGATTTATTCTCCATTTACCCAATGAGTATTTGAAGCTTTAAGCACACCTCTTCTTGCGAAATGTATGACTTTTGCTATACGGAAAATTTGGTGTCCTAGGTTTCTAGTAATTATTTTCAATTTTTTCTCTCTCCTGAAGGTTTTGAATTTAAAAACCTTTGTTCTGTTGAATTAGAGCCGACACCCTAACTGTTGGGTTAGCTTCCATGTTTGAAACTTTTTTATTGGGTATGGAATGATGCCTTCCACTGTGCATATATTAGCCAATCAAAAAGTGTCTGTGGGTACATAAATAATTCTAATATGAATAAGTTGTTTGAGTTAAGAAGAAAATGAATCGGATTGAAGATCAATTATATGTGATTCCACAACGACAGTGGGAGACAAGTTTGTGTCATTTATACGTAGGTGAAAAAACAAAATAATAGCTGCTTGAGTTAAGTATTCTGGAAAACAAATATGAATTTTGAAGTAGTTATTACTTATTAGCATGCCACGTTCTTGCTTTTTATCTCCAATCTCATGGGCCTAGGGCATATCAGATCCTGCTAAAAGATTTATTTTGGTAGCCTAATTGAATGCGTAATGGGGACAGTCCTGGGTTCTGGAAGAAGGAAATACAGATGTCCCCATGTCCATGTAGTGGAACGGTATCCAAGATGCCAATATTGGCCGGTGGGTGTTAATTTGAAGTATTCTATAAATGGGTATAATGTGCTTCTGTAGCGACTTAAGATGAGTGCCAAGAAGTTACTGTTGGAGGGAATTTTCCACTTTTACCCCTTTTTAGTCCGTAACATGAAAACTCGGTGTCAAATGTGATTCCGACGTCCACTATGTGCTTCACAACCAATTTTGTTTTTTGCATATTTGTTTTGAGTACAGAGATCTTATTTTCTTTCATAAACTAACATCTGTGCCTTCTAATTTTCTTTCCAGAAACCTGAAAGAAATTTGCTTATTTCTGTACATTCTGAAGGAGCAATTAAGGTGTGTGTCAAATAATGTGATAAGAATACCAATTATTGCTGAGATTTTAGTAATAACTTTATGTATTTGTTTAAACAGGTTCTCAGTATTATCGATTCAAGTTACCATGTTTTGAATGATCTGAAGAGCCTTCATGTCCCTCAGTTGAAAGATAAAGGAAAACAAACTCAGAAGTATGAATCTTTTATTAATTACAAGGAAAGGTTTTCAGTTGAGATTCCATTTCTGGGAGTTTCTTTGATGAATTCTCGTCCTGAGGTATCCTGTCATGAAAATTATTACTCTTCAATTTCGTTACGATTTCTGTTTTCACACGTGTACCGATTATTATTTTAAAATGACTGCGGCTGTTTTGTTTTGTAGGAGTTGCTCTTTGCATGTGCTAAGCACATGAAGATTAACTTTGTGCAGAGCTTGGATCAGCAACAGTTCTCCCTACAAATTGCATCTTTACAAATCGATAACCAATTACGTACAACACCATATCCTGTAATCCTGTCCTTCAACCGTGGAAACAAGGGCATTGATAGTGCACTCATCAGTAGAAGTATGACTCAAATATCTTCTTCAAACATGTATGAACCAGTATTCTCCTTAGCTGTCGCCAAGTGGAGAAACAGTGATAGATCACTGGTTTCTTTTGAATCTATTATACTAAGGTCCGTAATATTTTTAAATAGTACATCCGGACTTCATTTGTCCATCTCAGAGTTGATGAATTCCCCCCTCCTATTGCAGAATAGCAGATTTTCATCTTGAGATTGAGCAAGAAATTGTGTTGAGGTTGTTTGAATTTTGCAAAACTACATCTTCAAGGTTACAGAGCAGAGGTTTTCAGCGTGTGGATTCCACATCGAATTTACTGTTTCCTGAGTCAGATTTTACTGATTTTACACTGCTTAATGACGATCAAAAAAGAAGCTTTTTGCTACCCCAAATGGTCCCAATTGGAGCTCCTTGGCAGCAAATTGAACTTGCCACAAGAAAGCAGAATAAAATATATGTTGAGTCGCTTGATATGGGGACAATCAAACTGACTTTGAGGTTAGCAGCTCCCTACGCCACCCTGCAGTTTTTATTGATCTCATAAATAAATTCCTTAATGCATAATGATATTTCACTTGCAGCTTTTCTAGCAGTCCATGGATCCTCAGAAATGGTGTTCTTACATCGGGAGAATCTCTTATTCATGTAAGTGCAGAACTTTGAAGCAAAGTGAAGAATAATCTTTACACCGTGTCCGTGTGGATTACAGAACAATACTGCCCTATGTTTGAAATGACGATTCAGATATGCAAACAAATATTTTGAAACTTGTTATTTGCTAATCACGTCTATATTGAATTTCTTGTGTACTATTCATTTCCAATGACTTATTATGTCAATTATTGTAGAGAGGTCTTATGGCTCTTGCGGATGTTGAGGGAGCCAAAATTAATTTCAAGCAGTTGCTTCTATCACACCAGATAGCCAGCTGGGAATCCATTCAAGAGATCCTTGTTAGCCATTACACTCGACAATTTCTACATGAAATGTACAAGGTAATTGTGTTGACTTTTTTTCGGTGGTCCTTGTAGGTTTACATTTTACTTGCACTATGCTTTTTACTCTGACACTTTACCTAGTGAGAACTTGACTTCACATAACTCTGAAAGATAAACTTTTTAAAGTAACCCATCGTTTCTGATTTATAAAGAAACATTGAAAATAAATCTTTCTTGCAATAAGTGCACCACAACCTATCCCTGTAATCACTGTTCTTACCGTTGGTGAGATGAACAGTCAATCTAATGACATCAGAAATTGGTTAATTTTCTCCTTTAAAGACTGAGGTTTAAATTTTTAGAAATAAGACTTATAATCCCTAATTAGTATCTGGTTCCATCTCATAAATTAACAAAATATATTATGCTTCTCATTTGATTTTGAACATGCACATGAATTACTTATATATAAAAACCTACGGAGTTACAAAGAAAGAAAACTGTCCCATCATTTATGGCCTATCCTAATTAAATCGGTCCAGTTCTAGGAAATACAAATAAGTTCTAAATGTTACCTAACCAAAACACGTTTTGCGTGCTATGCACGTTCTAGGTGCCTCGTCTCATATGAATTTATGAAAAACTAAAATACGGATGAAGAAATGCCTAATGTATGTGATGTGATTGGGATCACAGCACATCAGTATGGATATTAATGTGAAAAATATCTATAGATATTTTAAGAACATAAAAACGGCGTAAATTGACTCAATGGAACTACTCCATAGAAGAAATGTATCGTCTATATGAATGAGATGTATCAACTCTTAAGCAAGAAGCATAAACACACAAAGAGGTCATATAAAGTATGTTACGATATCAATAAATAGAGTAAAGAAATAAAGACACCAATATTGATGTTCTAGATTCACATAGTAGGTCGAAGTAAAGGACAGATCTCCATACTTTTTTTTAGAGAAGATCTCCATATTCAGGATCATGTGTTTAATTGCATGTGCAGTTTCAGTAACATTTTATTGCATGATTAGTTTTATATTCTTGACAAAGTACTACATGGAAAATCAGTTCACCTATGTGGTATCTATTTTGCCCTCTAGTCACATGAGTCACTTAAGTTTAGTTGACTACAGAGTGGGAGACACTTACTCTTAGAACAGAGCTTTGCTCTTGAGAGTTTCCTTCCGCAGATGTGCTTTAATGTCTCAGATAAATTCTTGTGTGCTGTTTTGATGGATAGAACGATGGCAAACAATTTCTAGTGCAATATAGTTGTTCTCCTGTGCAATCAAGTTTATTTTCATTGAGAACATTACTGTGCAGGTTTTTGGCTCAGCCGGTCTTATAGGAAATCCTGTGGGTTTTGCAAGAAGTTTAGGTCTTGGAATCAAAGATTTTTTCTCCCTTCCCATGTGGAGCGTTTTCCAGGTATAATTTCCCTTTGTTTTTCCCGAGAAACTAGAAAAAGGAAACAGTGATAACTATTTCAAAATTTGCTTTTTCAGAGTCCAGCTGGATTAATGACAGGTATGGCCCAAGGTACAATGAGTCTTCTCAGCAATACAGTTTACGCAGTGAGTGATGCTACAAGTCAATTCAGCAAAGCTGCACATAAGGTACATGGTAGTTGGACTCACAAGAAATTTCATCCGACTCTTTAGCCCAATTTGAACTTAATCTTAACTTGCAGGGTATTGTAGCATTTACGTTTGACGACCAGACTGCGATAATGGTTGATAGGCAACAGAAAGGAATGTCTTCACATAGCAAAGGAGTAATAAATGAATTCCTCGAGGTGCTTTATATCTTTCTATCTTATTACTCTGTCAATTGATATTTACAGTTGTTTGCAATAGCTAAAATTACTTCTCCCCCTTAAATAATTTTAAAGGTTAAATATAGTTAAATAGCTAGACTGGGACATGTTAAAAAAATTCAAAGAAAGATGTCATCAAGCAACTTGATTATGGTGTACATGGAATCATCTTGGATGTATATATGGTATTAATTGCATAGTGACCCAAGTCATTCATAGCAATTTAATTAATAAAAGCTTATATCTTGCCTTAGGGACTTACTGGTGTACTCCAATCACCAATCAAAGGTGCCGAAAAACATGGCCTACCAGGAGTTCTATCAGGTAATGTGCTATTGGGAAAGACGAGTTTCTTTACTTTAAATTAACGTGTTCAACTTTCACTTACTGACCTTTTAAGTTGCCATGTACCACAGGTATTGCTGTAGGTGTAACCGGACTTGTTGCAAAACCAGCAGCCAGTATACTTGAGGTCACTGGAAAAACAGCACAGAGTATCCGAAACCGAAGTAGGATCCACCAAATGGGGTATCGTTGTTTAAGGGTCCGTTTACCAAGGCCTTTGAGTGCGGAATCTCCCTTAAAGCCTTACTCTTGGGAGGAAGCAATTGGCACATTTGTACTCGCTGAAGCAGATATGAAGCTGAGGGAGGAGACATTAATCATGTGTAAACCACTTAAGCAATGCGGTCAATATGTTTTGATAACTCGAAGACTTATCTTAATAGTTGGCTGCTCCAGTTTAGTGGAATTGGGTAAACCGAATTTCGAGGGTGTCCCTTCTGATCCAAAGTGGGTGATAGAATCAGAAATAGGAATGGATGGTGTAATTCTTGCAGACAATGATGGAGAGGTGGTACACATTGTGGGGAGTGGCTCAGATACATCGTTCAGACAGAGTCTTCAAGGAAACGAAGCAAAGGGGAAACTGAGGCACAATTTTCAAGCTCCACTCCCTCTTCTACAGACCAACTTAGAGTTTAACTCTTCAGAGGAAGCAGACGAGTTCTTGAGAGTATTGAGGTGTATGATCGAATTGGGAAAAGAGCAAGGCTGGGGTTCTCTATATATTTTGCACCAGAGCAAAGTATCATCAACTAGGAGGACTTAACAAACTGTGTCAGCTATTGTATATGTTTGTCTGTTGTTTGCTTTGTGTTCTAACTGACCAGTGTTCAATCATAGTGTGTTTTTTGGGGCAGTTTTGTAAATTAGGTTTCTTTATTATTGATTTTCTTGTGGTCCAAGTAGGGGGAAAAAAAGTAAAAAAAGGAGAAAGAGAGCGCCATTTATTTAAATGAAGGTATTGCCAACATGTTTGAGTTTGATCTTTGTTACTTGTCATATAATACACCCCATGCCATGGATTATTTCAAAGTATAGCATATATGTGTTGATTGATGCATGCTACAGGATTTTACAAATAACTAATTTGGAATGCTCTTTGCATGAAACTATACCTGCTCATTTTTTCAAACATAAATTTCAATGCTTTTTAAAACAAACAACTGAGTCCTAGATTTCATCACTTACTGAAAACATATCTAAAGTAAAATTACACTTCTATATCAGATTGTAATATTTTTTTTTATGGGGTAATTACAGATAAATTCCCAAACCCAAACTTAAAGCGCGTCAGTCCGTACAGAGGTTACATAGGCGTATTGGTCTCTAATGCAAAGTTTCACATGCAGTTCAGTCCATAGGGGCAGGTGAAAAGTCTAAAATACCCTTTACATTAATCTATAATTACACTCGTTTTCCTTTTCTCTCTCTTCTATAAAGAATATAACAATACAATATGAATGGACAATATATATTTTATAAATGCACTCACAGTACTATATGCATGAATAACCCCAATTTTACCAGTTTATACATTGTACTTACTTGTAGTACTATATTTTTTGATGAATTGAGTTGCACCAATTTTCTTGACACTTTAATGATCAATTAGTATGGGAGATGCTTAATTTATGTTTTAGAAGAGTATTTTAAGTTTGGTGAACATTGGTGTTACGTTTGGAGTCCAAAATTCCACAAATGTTTTTGATTTTCTACATGATATTCACATATAGTACAAGGCTTGAATGTAGGACTAGTACTTTTCTCAAATCTTACCATAATTAATGTTGATGGACCCCACGTTATCTCATTTTATATAATCTATACTATCTATAAAAGGAGGAATGCTAGGAAGGTTTCTTCTATTTTATGTAGGGACAAAATTATTCCTACATATATTTTAGAGTTTATAGAAATCAAAGGACAATGATTTAATTTAGTTAATATTTCATTCAAAGGTTAATTATACAAGTAACTTTTCATATTAAAAGTGTTTTTTAATATTTTATTTATATTATCACTTCTAAAATAATTTGAAGTTTGAAAATATATTTTATTTATATTAAATTACATTGAGAGAATTTTCTAATAATATATTATTTGACTGGAATTATTTAACTCAAATAACTTATTTATGATATGTTTTAATTTGTCAATATTCAATTATTTATAGTAATTTGAAGAGAATGAAGGAAAATTAAAAATTCACATAAAAATAAATAGATAAAACTGAAACAAAATTCACAACCTATTATTTTAGATACTGAAATGCTATTCATAGTGCGGTTTTTACCGGCTTGCAGTGCGATTTATTTCATTTGTAACTTTCCTTAAAAAAAAACCAAATTCGCCCGCTATTTCGTGTATTATTACACGAAATCCACTCAATAATTTCGTGTCGGTTCACACGAAATATAAGTGTTTATTGTTATAGAACACGAAGGACGAAACCGTTAGATTGAAAAAATTCGTGTATTTCGTGTACGTTTACACGAAATGTGACATTATATTTCGTGGAGTTTTCTACGAAATGGAAGACCATATTTCGTAGATTGTTCCACGAAATATGAAGTAACATTTCGTGAAATTCAGTACGAAATCACTAATTGATTTATTTTTTAATTAACCAATTTATTTCAGACACTCAAAATGACCTAAATGTCAAATACAAATACAAAATGAACTAGAATTCAAATACAACTACAAATTGATCTAAATTTCAAATACAAAATTGACCTAAAAATTCAAATACAAATACAAATTGAACTAGAATTCAAATACAACTACAAATTGAACTAGAATTCAAATACAACTACAAATTGATCTAAATTTCAAATACAAAATTGACCTAAAAATTCAAATACAAATACAAATTGAACTAGAATTCAAATACAACTACAAATTGAACTAGAATTCAAATACAACTACAAATTGAACTAGAATTCAAATACAACTACAAATTGATCTAAATTTCAAATACGAATAAAAATTCAACTAGATTTCAGATACAACTACAAATTGAACTACCGACCAGACTTTAATTGTTCGTACAAGAGTAGTCGGGGTTTGTACGTTTTGAGTAAGTGCCTCAAGTTTTTAGCTCTATGGTGTACCCATGCCGGATGGATTGGTGGTAGTGGACTATTTGCGACCAAATTAACAAACATGAAATGATTGTTGTGCAATGTCACAACAATCATACATGATAAGTGACCACTGCCAAACATAGGAAGGTAAGTCATACTCCCTACTTGAGTCAAAAGTACCACTAATGCACTGTATCTGGTAGCAATGGCCAATCCCATTTCATTCATGTCCATCCAATAAGCTTGTGGACAAGGCCCTGATGTCCAGTCACACTTGCGTATGACCTCAACGTATCCGGTACTGCCAAACATCGCCGTGTAGACACTAGCATGCTCGTATAACTCAATAAGCAACTCCCCTCTCACTTGCGGCCATCTTTCTTGATCCCCGTACACGGCTTGAGCAACGCACCGGTACCCACAGTTGCCATCCGCCATCACGTTAACATAATCTTGAATAAGACGGACCATAAATCTGGGCACGAAAGAATAAAAGTCGATTCCTTCATGTGCAGGTATTGTAGGGGCAGCAGATTCTTGTGTGGGAATACGAGAACCACGACCTTTCATCTTCGATTGAGGCGTTTCATCAGTGCTTCTCTCAACCTTTGTTTTAGGAATCTTTGCACCAGATGAGGTTTGGCGACCCTTGGAACCACAAGACGACTTAATTGTCTCCTCATCAATATGATACTGCCATCCAGAAGGGTCTCTCTTTGTCGAGTTATTCTTTGGTCGTCCTTTGGTCTTAACAAATGATGGCTCGGACAGATGCGACGTAGATGGATAAACGATGCCACGCAATGAGGCCACGGCATTTATCTTACTCGTGTAATCCATCTTCTTCAAATTGCAATTCAGGTCATCAATCTGTCTATCCACAATCTCCTCGCGGTTTACTTGATACTCAGGTAGCTCCGAAGGCTCAACTGCCATGGTACTCCAGAATGGATGCAAGTCTGAAATGACGAACGTGTCATTATCTTCCATTTTCTGCACAATTTTGCACGCGCATGGGAGCCCATGAGTATTCCAAAGATAGTGTGTGCAAATACTCGGATCTTGCATCGCCGGGGACTCCATCTCTTCATCCAATTTCTCTAATGCCAGATGCGTAACATAACAAATCAAACCCTGAAAACACGGCCATGCTGCAGTATGCTTCCTTATCTTGGATGATAATGAAAAATCGCACTTCAGCTCACTAATTTGGATATAAACTTGGTCCCGAAGTTTGCCTTGCACGTTATCCAGACCTCCGGTCGAAGCATTTAACCAACCCTTCGCTGAAGAATGAGCACTCTCTACCCTATCCAATTACAACAACAATCAGAGCATACAACGACAATCAAATTACAAAATAAATATTATTTTTATATAATATCTTTTATCATTTAAATAACTAAAACATGTAATACCTGTTGGTGCTCGTGTTGCCAAAATGATACACATTGCGAGTATAGGCTCGAACAAACTTCTCCTTGTATATCAACCACGTATCATTCAAATACTGTATCAGCCTAGGATACCCTGCATACCGTCCAACAATTTCATTGTAATTGTAATGATACTCTTCTTCGGTTTCTGATTTCACCAGCTTAGCCCACAGCACACGTCGGAATATTAGACCTTGGTCCTTGTTGCCTCCCATAAATTTCGTCGCATTTGCCTCAACATTTCTGTTTATATGGAATATACACAACATATGATACGAAAATGGGAAGACATTTGGCAGTGCTTTCAAAAGACCCAACTCTCTGTCTGTCAAGATCGCATCAGGTTCGACACCATCTAGCAACTCTTTCAAACAATTCAAAGTCCACTCGTAGGTGTCTGCATCTTCATGCGACATAAATGCAACAACAATTGTATAATTCCTCCGAACTGGAGTTATCCCAATTATTTCCAAAAGAGGCATTCCATACCTACAACAATGTTGTTTTTACATATTTAAACAATACAAGACATTAAAACACAATAATCATAATTTAAACAATCGTAATTTTTACTTACTTATTGGTTTTGTATGTGCAGTCCATCAATATAACATACGGGAACAACCGTAATAACTTAATAGATTCGGGACATGCAAACATAATATCTGTAATCGTGTTGCTCGTTTCACTATCTACGCGATACCAATATCGATACTCGCCTTTTTGAAAGTTATGCATCATAAACTGAATAACAGTCATGCCCTCCATTTCCTCAGATTTAATCTTGGCCAACTCATTGTAAACATGCTTCATAGAGGTTTGTATCGTCGGATCATCTTTTCTCAGTCTATCCATGATCAGCATTGGCTTCACGTGAGAATTTCGCAATTCTTTAATTCTTGCTTTCTGTTGTGGAGTTATACGACTAGTCGTACCTTGTCCGTGAGGAAACAAAGTCGGACGATGACTATGCCTGCCATCGCTGACAGTCAACCGCCATAATTCATCAAACCTTGACCTTTTGCCAATCAATTTGAACGGACAACCACATTTTTTTGTTCCTGAGTTTCTAGGATCTTCCACATCGATATTCGTTTGTTGGCCATGTCCGTATTTGTCACACGTCATGTACTGTGCATTCTCCCTTCTAGACTGACAAATCAAACGGTGACAATGACTAACTGCAGTTTCTTTCGCCCAGTTGATTAATTCTTCCCTACTGCCGAACACAATATCAACTTGGAAGAAGTGAGAGAAATCTTCATATTCCTTTTTATCCAAAACCGAGGGATCAAAATACAAATTGTCGTCATATGGCTGCGTAAATACAAAAAAAAGGTTAGATACTTGCACAAAAAAATTAATAACAATACTAGGTATTTCGTGTAAAATTACACGAAGTATATGTATACATTTCGTGTAGTACTGCACGAAATGAATAACAAAACAGTTTTACTGCTATTTCGTGTGACTTTACACGAAATAATAGGTATAATTTCGTAGTATTGTATACGAAATGACTGGAAAACACGAATAAAGTGTTCATTTCGTGCAAAACACCACGAAATGACTTGAATAATTTCGTGATATTCTACACGAAACGACTGAAAATCGAAAAAAATCACACTAAAACGTATTTTTTTACCTCATTTACGGGATCGATGTTGGCCATCTTGATAATCGTTGGGTTTTAACTGATTTCTACGAAAACAAATCACGATCTACGAAAGTCGAAATATTTGGAGGTTGAGAGGATTTTGTAAAAGGTTAAAGTGTTTTTGGACAAATGAATTATTTCGCACTGTAGCTGGAAAAAACCGCACTGATAATAGCAAGCCCCTTTTAGATAAAATAAATAGCATAAAATTTGAGGTGCTAAATAAAGTACGGACAAACATATTAGGTTAAGTTAAATGGTATGCAATCTTTGATATTACAGATTACTTTTTAATATTTTTTGTAGTATCTCACATAATTCTTAAGCTACTCTTAACTTTAATTAATTATTTTTTTTTATTAAAACAAACTTTTAAAAAATTTCTTTTTGCTGTGAGTAAATAACATATGTTTTTTTAGAAGAATAACGCATGCTTTCACATTTATAAAATTGTCACCAGATATTTTAATTAATATTTATTTTGGGTGGATTAATATAACTTTTCATATTATAATTTCTTATTAATACTCACTATCATATGTAGCTATCAAAATACTTTCAGTATTTAAATAATAAATTATTCAAAATTAAGTAGATTTTTTAGCTTTCTAATTTGATTTTGATTAAACTTTGGAGGGTGTATACA
>NW_012194999.1:1005349-1018931 GCF_000504015.1 Erythranthe guttata | reverse complement strand
TATACCTCTCTGTGAGGGCATGACACAAATCGGCGGCCGGGATTTGCTTTAGTCCAAGACGTTTGTACGAATACATCGATACCACGATGACAAAATACAGGGTGGGATGGAGAGCTGGAAATTTTATGTGCTATAGTTGTTTGTCGTTGAGCTACTTTTCTGACCACTTTGACAAGTGCTCATGTTTGTAGTAGTTGGATGGTTCTTGTGCCAACCCAGAGCTTAAAAAAAATTTTGTGGTGCAAAGATTAGGGTTTCGAATTGGGGGAAGTACAATGAGAAAATGGCAATTTTATGTAGATGATATAAGGGTATTAGAGTCATTTCATGTTTAATCACAAAAAATTACAAAAATAAAACACTGGGCTGCTATCTCGTTGCTTTTCTATTATATCTACCAAATGTAAGATTTAAAATATTACACTATCATCTCCACCGAATTATTATATTATCTATATTTTTTATACATCACAACTACATAACCAAAAGAGCCCTTATGGTTTACCTCGCCTCATTATAAGTCTCTCTCTCTCTCTCTCTCTCTCTCTCTCTCTCTCTCTCTCTCTCTCTCTCTCTCTCTCTCTCTCTCTCTCTCTCTCTCTCTCTCTCTCTCTCTCATTAATATGTTTTCTATCTTATATAGTTTAGGATAACCAAAAATCATTCCTATTTTTTAAATTTCAATTTTTATTTTGGATCAAAAAATATGTATTTAATCCCCTGAAATTCCGATGTACAATCACAAATCATTTGTGGAATTTATTTTAGTCTTCTTTAGTGACAATTAGGGGTGGAAATTGTTACAATCCGATGTACAATCCTAAATAATTTGTGAAATTTAGCCAATTAATTAATAACAAACAAATTATATCTTGACATTTTTCGACTTTCGAAAAATTTTAGAAGTTTAGTTGAAAAATAATTAAGAGCATAATAAAACGCTCCTTATCCATCAAAAAAATAGATTATTTGCTGCAACACATGCTTACATTCCATTCAAATAAATAATGCAGTGCAAGACTAATCCCATATGAAATAAACCATTGAAAAAATAAAGGAAATCTTTGCACTGGTAATCATCATACATATATTATATTATGTTTCAACAAACGTGGTATTGTAGTCTCTCCTAGTTATTAAAAATTTATGAATGGAAAGTGTATCAATTATAAATTGTTTTGCTTGACTCCCCAACCGAATTCACGTGCAAATCAAGTGCATGGCTCGTGCATATTATGTGATTATACGTGTTAACTCATACATTTTTTTCTCGTAAGCATTTTTAGGAATGAATAATATATTTCGCAAATGATTTCGGATTGTACATCCGAATTTTAGGGGATTTAATACCTATGTTTTGATCCAAAATAAAAATAGGAAATTTAAAAAATATGAATATTTTTTTATTATTCTCCTAAACTATAACAAGATAGAAGAAATCTTAATGACAGAGATTATAATAGGATAGAATAAATATTAACGAGAGAGATGTTTGTTTGGTTATTGGAAATTGAACATTATTTATAAATAGAGGTAGTGTATATATTTTAGCTGCAAATTAAACCACCATCAATTTTGATAAGTTACATTTTATTCATTTCTGCAATTATCTAAAAATATAATTGTATATATAAGTAGTCGGGTTGGAGATAAGTCATACTTTTAAGTACCCATCATCATTATCTAAATGCAAATCCTTCAATATTTTAATTTTTTATATATATATAAGCAAGGTTCAATTTACATTAATTTTTTCTAAATATTTCCTAAACTCTACAAAAATTTGCAAATAATCTTTTTAAATTTGAAGTTTTTACATAAATTTGGTTCTCCTCCCTACAACGAGATAGAATAAATATTAATTAGGAGAGAGAATATGGGACTTATATAATTCTTTTTTTCCTGTCTTATATATTTGTCGATCCTAATTACCAAACAATATATTGGAGTGACATGATATACATAAAACAAATGAATTATGAAACTAGGGTTTACCAAGATGAATCACAACACACAAGCTAAGGCGAAAAAGAATACCACCAGGTACTGTTTGCAGCAGCTCTTACAGATCGTCTGTGTGTATTTGTGTGTGTGCGTGTGTGTGTAAATAACAGCAAAGCAGTATCGAATAGTCTCCAAATGGGGATGTAAATGACATAAATTTTGTGTGGCATTTGATATTGAGACGCTTTAATTAATTAACTTTTTACCTAAGTTTTTATTACAAGTATGTAGAAAATAAGTCTTCAAATTAGCACTCCTAGACCCTAGCTAATTATGTCAAAAAGATAGAAAAGTAAAATAAAATAAAGATTCAATTTAGATTGAAGAACATTTCCGAGAATTAGTTCGTAAAGTATTGGATTTCAAATGAACTGAAGTGACTCAAAAATTAGTTCAAATAAGAGTTAAGAGTTTAATACGGGAGATTTAATTTGTAGGGTATTTTGGTCCTCTACGATTTTATGATGTGCAAGTATAATAAATATATTTGCAATATTTTTATAGTGTAAACTTATATTTAATATGTTTATCAATTTGGAATAGGGGTGTGCACGGGTCGGTACGGTTCGATTTTTGCAATAAACCAAAAACGTATCGATAATATCGATTTTTCATATGTTAAGAACCGAACATGTCGGTTTTTTTCGGGTCAGTGTTTCATCAGTTTTTCGATTTCCGATTAAAGGTTTCATTATTAATTCATTTTATTTTCGATTTTCGTTTAATTTATCGGTTCGAATCGGTTTGACATAAAATCGATATGTGATTAACAGTGAATTTGGACTTTTACTACATTTGTTTGAGAAAATTAACAAAAAAATCCAAAATTAACTAATGAAAGAAATGTCACAACCCAAAATTAACGAATAAGAAACATGTCACATGGAGGCGTTCGAAGGAAAGAGGCGCGGCAGGGGAAGACGGTAAATATTTATACTATTTACAAAACGTCGTCGTTTTGTTTAAATCGGTTCGGTTCGGGTAATCGGTTTGGTAATTTTTTTTATTTTCCATACACAAACAAATATTTTTGGTTTTTCAAAAAAAAATTACCAAGTCGGGACGGTGCATATCAGCTCGGTTTTCGGTTTTCGATTTCTCTGTTTTTTTGCTCACCCTTAATTTGGATCAAGAATTGTGTTATGTGTGTCTCGATTTTTATATTTGTATCTTTTAGTTAGACTAATTGATATATTGAAGTTTTTGAATATATTAAAAAAAAATGTAACATTCCGTTTGTTAACCCTAACCTCAAAAAAGTTCACAAATTACTTAAGTCTAATAAGTTCCAAAATTTTAAAGTTTGTATAAGTTTATTGGAATCTGATTATATTTCTATTTTTTTATTTATAACATGATTTAATTTGGAATTTATTTATAGAGAACTATTTTCTAAAAAAATAGTACGTATTTTCTTTTTCTTTCGCCTCTGAAATAAATCAGTGTCGTAGTTAGTTTGCTTACATCATGTTATTGCATCACCGAGATTAGTAAAATTCATATATCTGCATAAATTCCAAAAATATATGAATATACATTTTATTATTTTAAATAGTAAAAAATAAAAACAATAGGAAAAAGAAGAAAAAGGAAAATATGCATAGTCGGCAACTATTTAAAAACGGAGGCACACTATTTTAATCACAATAAAAATAAATCCACATAAGTATAAATTGTGTAACCAAGGTCACACTAATTTTGTAAGGAATATTTACTGCAAGCTTCCTTCACATGGGGTCGTTAAGGTTAATTATGACGTGGCTATCCCGCCGGACAACAATTTCTATCCGACAGCTATAGTGGCTAGGAATTCACTGGGGCAGACGTATGGTGGAGCGTAGAAAGGATATCGGGTATGATTCGTCTGGATGAAGGGGAAGCACACGCCGCCCTTAAAGAGATCCTTAAAGCATCCTGTCGAGGTTGGCCAGCCGTTATTATGGAAGGGGATTGCTTGAATATTATCGGAGCCCTTCAAGACGAAGATAATTAAACTCACGTCCTATGGTGCTTTTATAGAGGAAATTAAACTTACTGCCAAAACTTTTAATAGTTGTTCGTTTTCTTTTGTTAAACAGCACTGTAATCAACTTGCTCACTTCCTTACTAGGGATTCAGACTTAGCATGCTGGAGGGTTCATTTGTACCACTCAACTTGGCGTGTTTTGCCTAATATATCATCATTGTTTTTTTCTTCAAAAAAAATAAAATTATATTCCATTCATGGTAATATAAGTTTGCAAATACTTTTTCCCCTGTATTAATTTACATAATATAATTTTGCTTTTACAAGCAAACTTAATTAATCATAAATGGAAATTTTGCTCTAATTTTGCTCCAAAACATCAAAATTAACAATAAATTGGATTTATTTTCTTATTTATTAATGTAATTTAAGTAGCCTTCACATTTTTAATGTGATTCACCCCATAATAAATTGACACTTTCTTATTTATTAATGTAATTTAAGTAGCTTTCACATTCTTAATATAATTTACACCATAACAAATTGACACTCTTCGAGCACAACTAGGGATCAAATCAAATTATTCAATGATGCTTGATTCATAACCTTCTTTGAAAAAACGTCATAATTTGGCTATTAACATAACCAACTAAGCTTAAATACATATTTTTCAAATTTGATAAATAATGAAGCTTGATTCAAGTTCGAACCCGATTAGAAAAAAAAATTAATAACATAATATTCAGACAACATAGGGTATTATTGAATACCCTGCTATTGATTTCTTTTTTTTTTTTATTGTATACCGTATGAAATATGTCCCTACAAATAATAGTGTTATAAAATTTGGCTTTTTATGAAATTAATTATATAATTTTAAAAAAATTATAAAATAAAGAAATCTATAATATTTGAAAAAAAAAACAAAAAAGAAAACGAGGGAGAGACTACAGCGGAGCAAGGTAAACTAATACAAAAATTGTGGTTCCTAAGATACCGAATAGGGTTTCAATAAGAGCTAACTTCATCTTTTTCGTTGAAACCTTTATTTTGCAACAATATTGTATCATTAAAACATGAGTAGGGCGAATTTTGAACATGACTCAGACTATAGTCTACCGCATACGCTTGTATTACAAGATATTTAAAGCTTTCCAAACTCGAATGTTATACACCCTTTAAAATGTTTTTAATCTACCAAAATCACCCAAAAACTTTTTACTCTACGTAGAAACCTCTATTTTAAAAACAAGTCAAGACAAATATGTGAACAAATTTTGAGTTTATAATAATTCCCCCAAATTAATTGTAAAAGTTAGAAGAATTTATATATTGTGTGAAATTCAACAACACCAAATTTACTTTAATTTATATATAATAAAAATGAAATATAGGAATTTTATTTAGAACAATAAAGTTAAAGAATTCAAAAAGTTCAAAGAATTTACATATATTTTGAAATTCAACAACACAAAATTTAATTAAATTTAGATATAATAAAAATGAAATATAGAAATTTTATTTAGAACAATAAAATTAAAGAGATGATAAATGTGTAAAGTGAGATTAAAAAATGATCAAATACATCTGCATTTATTTCTCCATATATATATATATATATATATATATATATATATATATATATATATATATATATATATATATACACTGCACCAAAAGGCGAAATTCCTCGCCCCCAGAGCCCTAATCCGTTGGCCCGACAAGTATTTGATGGAGGAATATAAATCATGGTAACTCAACGCCTTGTTAAGGGTAGCGGACCCGGACCTGGTGCCCACAAGGAATATATATATGCACATAAATTTCTTCATTCACATATTTAGCAACGATAATTATTTTATGGCATTCCAAAAATAAATTGGTTTAACAGCTAATGCACTGATCAGCAGAAAAAATAATTAGCTATATATAGATTAATTAGTGATGAGTTAGTGGTTTTATTAATCGAATTAACCAGTAGAATAAATATAGGTCTATTAGACCTTAGTTGTTGAAAATTGAAATTGAGTCACGCCACGTTATTGCACACTTATTTCCTATCTATTTCTTTGTGAAATTTAATTTAGTCTTCTTTAGTGACAATTAGGGGTGGAAGTTGTTACAATTCGATGTACAATTCTAAATAATTTGCGAATTTTAGCCAATTAATTAATAATAAACGAATTACATCTTAGCATTTTCCTGCTTTTTAAAGAATTTAGAAGTTTATTTGAAAAATAATTAGGAGCATTATAAAACGCTTGTTATCCATAAAAAAAATAGATTATTTGATGCAACACATGTTTACCTTCCATTCCAATAAATAATGCATTGCAAGAGTCATCTCATACGAAATAAACCATGAAAAAACAACGAAAATCTTTGCACTGGTAATGATACATATATTATATTATGTTTCAAAAAACATCGTATTGTAGTCCCTCCTAGTTATTTAGGATTTATGAATGAAAATTGTATCAATTATAAATTATTTTGCTCGAATCCCCAACCAAATTCACGTGCAAATCAAGTGCAGATCGCGTGAATATTATGTGATTATACGTGCTCACTCGTACTTTTTTTTTTATCGTGAAAAATAATTAAGAGCAAATCAAGGGAATTGTTCAATTCTCCACTTTTTCTTTTCTTTTTCTTTCTTTTCTTTCTTTTTTTTTTTTTTACTTTTTCTAAATTCCAATATTCAAAAAATTTCTTATCAAGAGTTAAAAATAAAAAGTATGTTACTTTCCTAGTTTAGGGACATAAAAGAGGAAACAAAATACAATTTTATTCGAGCTCTATTTTATTGTTTTATAATATAGTATCTTCAATAAATAATAATTAGCTCCTTAATTAGAGAGTAGTTGTAGCTAATTCTTGTATGTAAGCATTCGAAATTAAAACCCACTACATTCAATTAATCTGCGTTATATTTGTGTTTGTGTGTCAAAATATGAAAATAACAAAAACTTACTACAGTTTGCAAGTGCATTTAACCTAGACACAACCACGGGGTGGGTCGGGTTCGGGTCCGTGTCGGACCCACCGGGTACGAGTCCGACTTTTAGGGGACCCGAAACCGACCCGAGGGGAGGCGGATCCGGGTCCGGGGCGGGCCCACCCGAGTCCATCCGGGTTCGGGGAGGGACCGGGTCCAAACCGGTTTTTCATTTTTTTTTTAATTTTTTTCATTTATTTTTTTTTACAAGAAAGAGAAAAAAAATTAAATTGAAACTTGAAAAAATTTGAGATTAACTTTAAATTAAAAATTAAAAAAAATTGAATATAAACACTAAATAATTTTAGAAAAAAACTGAAAGGATTAAGATCTTGTGACATAAACTAAATACAAATAAAAGTTGTGAAAATTGGATTATGGTATTTATAAGAGAAAATAATAATTGAGATTTTTTTCAAAAATTCAAAATTCAAAAAAAATCAAATTCAATATTTCTTTTAAATTAAATCATAATTTTTATATTTTTCAAATTAAATATATATGCATTTGTTATTAGTCGAGATTTTTGATAGTAATAATAGTGAACATGACAACTACTAATTTATAATACATTAGCTATACAATTATTATCATCGTTTTACAGTGTTATTTTTATTTATATATTTATAGTTAGGATTATTCTAACAAGGAATATATATAACATAAATAAAAGGTGTAAAATAATTATAATAAATAGGAGAAATGGTAAATAGGCCAATGACAAGGGCACTTAATTAAAAGAGGGGCGTCCAACTTTTTTGACTTTCAAATAAATCCAGTTCATTCAAACTTATTTGCAAATAAAGAAAATCCCTTTATATATACCAAAATTATCCCCAATTCATTGAATTGAAACTCAATTCAACTTCAATTTCATGATCTACACCACAATTTTGTCCAATTTCATCAATTAACCAATTTGAACCCTAATTTCAAATTTGACCCCAATTTTGACCCGCCACCACAGGAGATCGTTAGTCTCCGGCGTTGACTTTTGTTTTTTTTTGAAAACTTTTTTTTTTCCTGAATTTTTTTTCCGGTCGGTCAACTGTCGTTGACCGCCAGATCACCGGCGTTGACTTTTTATTTTTTTTAATAATTTTGTTTTTTCTTAAAAAAATATTTTAATTAATATTACTGTCTTGGCTGCTAAATTACTGTCTCCAACAGTTATTTAACTGTCGGAGACAGTAATTTAACTGTTAATTAACTTTTTTTTTACAGTAATTTAACTGTTAATTGACTTTTTTTTTTTGAATTTTTTTTCTTAAAAAAAATTATTTCAATTAATATTACTGCCTTGACAGCTAAATTACTGTCTCCAACAATAATTTAACTGTCTTAGACAATAATATTAATAATATTACTGTTCGGGAAAATAATAATATTCATAATATTATTGTCCCAAACAGTAATATTATTGTCTGAGACAGTAATTTAGTAGCCAAGACAATAATATTAATTAAAATATTTTTTTCTAAAGAAAAAAAAATTCGAAAAAAAGTCAATGCCGGAGACCACAGGTCAACGGTGGTTGACCGGCCGGAAAAAAATTTCAGGAAAAAAAAAAGTTTTCAAAAAAAAAAGGAAAAAGTAAACGCCGGAATCTGGCCGGAAAAAAAAATTCCAAAAAAAAAATATTTTCTGAAAAAAATATTTTGGGGGTTAATGTGATATATTTGTTTAAATCCGGGGTCAATGGATAGTATTAAGGAAGTTAGAGTATAATGAATGGAATAAGAATTATATTATGGAGGGTATTTTAGACTAAAGACATAGGGATGGGTTTAATTAAGAGACTGTTTTTTTTTTTTTGTGGACCAATGTGCATTTAAGTCCCATGTGATGGACCTTTTTGCCATTCGCCCATAAATAATGTTAAATAGATTATTAATTATCAAATTAATTATTATTAATAATTTTAATTAAATTATTAGAAATATAATATAATAAATAAATAAATAAAAATTGAAAGGACTTGAGCTTAACATATTTAAATATTACGATTCAATTCTAATATTTGAATAGAATATATATGTAAAATAAAATGATTAAATCATATGATCTACGATTTAATTCTTACGATTTTTACAGAGTAAACGAATTATTGAAAGAGAAATCGCATCATAATATTTTGATTATACTTGTCATATATAGTTTTATTTTTAAAGTAAGAAATTAATTAGAATAAGATATAATCAATTTTTGTTAAAATAAATATCATCTATATTATTAAATAATCAGTAATTTTAATATGTTCTTGTCAATAATTGAGGTTAATCAATTTAAATTAAATGAAATGAGTTATAATCTATTTTTTTAAATAAATATCTTATTTTATTTTTCATTCAAAATTTTCACACTATCAATTTTAATAACATAAGTGAGTTTGTATTAAGACAAGGCATTTGTTTTATTGAATTGATTCAATACTTTATATTTTTCAATAGTTGAGATTATATTGATATAATAATTAATAATAGATGTTTTGAAGGATTGAATGGTGATTCTATATATTTTTTTTAAAGTTTTTTATATTTATTTGTTAATAATTTAATTAAAAATTGTTTAATAAAATTAATATGAAAATCAATAATTTATTTAACACATTTATCATTTTACACCAGCGTTTTATATTATATATATTTATCGTCTATATTTATTAAATATGTTGGTTGGTCACTGGTAAGACTTTTCCATTTCTTCGTAGTTTCTCAAGTTCAAACCCCCACAAGTGCAAATTTTGGACCAAAAAGACCAGGTAGACCCGTTGGGTCTCAGGTCCAAATAGTCGGGACCGGGCCCGTGGACGTGTCTAATTTAACCCACCCCATTTACTATTAAATCCTACCAACTACCACATTAAAAACCTTGTGACTACAATAAAAAAAGAAATATTTTTGTATCATTTGCCATCAAACTTATTTAGAGTTGTTTTTGTATCATTTGCCATCAAACTTATAGAGTTATTTTTTAGTTTAATTTGATAATAGCTGAATATAGCTCGAACGAGTTTTAATTCAGCAGAACACGAATCAAACTCAATTACATTAATGTTGTTTGAATATTATGTTATTAGTTTTTTTTCTAATCGGTTTCGAACTCGAATCGAGCTTCATTATTCATACTTGAAAAATATATATTTAAGCTTAGTTGGTTATTTCTTTTGAGTAAATTCAACTCCATTACAAGGGAAAGTAGGGGAGGAGGAGACTCAAACCCTAGACCTTTACCCTATTGGTAAAGGTTAGGTACCAACTCTCCTAATGAGGGTTGGTAGCTTAGTTGCTTATGTTAATAACCAAACTAAAATGATATTTTTTCAAAACATATTATGAATCAAGCATCAATAATTTGATTTGATCCTTAGTTGTGCTTGAAGAGTGTCAATTTATTATGGTGTAGATCACATTAAGAATGTGAAAGCTACTTAAATTAAATTAGTAAATCAGAAAATAAATTCAATTTATTGTTGATTTTAATGTGTTGTACATTTAAGAATGTTAAAGCTACTTAGATATAACTTCCACAAATAAGAGCAATATTCCCATTTATTATTATTTAAGTTTGCTTATAAAAGCAAAATTATATTATGTAAATTAATATAGAGGGAAAACAATATTTTCCGACTTATGATATGATGAATGGAATATAATTTACATAATAAGAAATGCGGTAAATATTCCTTAAAAACTTAGTGTGCCTTTGGTTACACAATTTATCTTTATATAGATTTATTTTTATTGTGATTAAAATGGTGGACCTTCGTTTTTGAAAAATTACCAATTATGCATATTTTCCTTTTTCTTCTTTTTCTTTTTTTTATTATTTTTATTTTTTACTATTTAAAATAATAAAATGTATATTCATATATTTTTGGATATCACGTGGATATATGAATTTTACTAATTTTAGTGATGCATTAACATGATGTAAGCAAATTAACTACGACACTGACTTATTTCAAAGGCGAAAGAAAAAGAAAATACATACTAATTTTTTAGAAAATAGTTCTCTACGAAGAATTTCCAAATTAAATCATGTCATAAATGAAAAAAATTTAGAAATATAATTAGATTTCAATAAACTTATACAAAGTTTAAAATTTTGGGACTTATTAGACTTATGTAATTTGTGAACTTTTTCGAGGTTATGATTAAACACGGAATATTACATTTTTTAATATATTCGAAAACTTCAATATATCAATTAGTCTAACTAAAGATATAAATATGAAAATTCTAGACACACATGACAAAATTCTAGATCTAAATTACGGGTGAGCAAAAAAACTGAGAAATCGAAAACCGAAAACCGAAAACCGAGCCGATATGTACTGTCCAGACTTAAAACCGTTTATACGGTAAATTTTTTTTTTTTTGAAAAAACGAAAATAATTGTTTGTGTATGGAGAATAAAAAAATTACCAAACCGATTACCCATACCGAACCGATTTAAACAAAACGACGTCGTTTTGATATATAGTACAATTATTTACCGTCTTCCCCTACCACGCCTCTATCCTTCGAACGCCTCCATGTGACATGTTTTTTGTTAGTTAATTTTGGGTTGTGACATGTTTTTATTAGTTAATTTTGGATTGTTATTTGTTAATTTTCTCAAACAAATGTAATAAAAGTCCAAATTCACTAGTAATCAATATATGTTTTATGTCAAACCGATTTGAACCGATAGATTAAACCAAAACCGAAAATAAAACGAATTGATACTGTTAACCTCAAATTTAAATGTCTGCAAAATAAATTATAAGACAAGAAAAAATAGGAAAAAATAAATATATTTTAATCAAAACGAAATGGGTTACAATCTTTGTTAATTCCTCTGATTCTTCTCCTAGATTTAATCCAAGGGCCGAAACTTGTTCTTGAATTGAGAGCTTGATTCCTCCGTTGATTTGCGGAAGTAGATATGAATATCTAGAAATCGATTTGGGGATTTCTAGGTCTTGTGGATATGGTGCCTTGATGAAGGTGTAGAACCTCCGCGGTTGTTGTCCTTCGTCGTGGCAAGAGCTCGAGATTTGAGAGCTTTTGAGTGCTTGATGTATGCCTTGCTTGATGCTTGTGTCCTTGTCCCCTCGTATATGTTTGAGACCTACTTTTATAGACTCGGTTTTAGGGTTTCTTGACTTGAAACTTGGACCGGTGAGCTTGACCACTTGCCACTTCACGTGAGCTAGATTTTATAGGCCCAAATAGCTAACCCAAATGAATAAGAATTTAGTACTTATTTTGAGTTAACTCACATCGCACATTTACGGAGCCCAAATTTAGTGTGGACTTCGATATAAAGCTCAAACTCTTCAAGGGCTTTGATTTGAGATTCAAATTAATAGCCGATTTATTTGGATTATTAATTTGTAATTTAATCTCAAAAATGGATATTAGCCCAAATTTATTATGAACTTTTAACCGAGATCCGAATTAATAACCAATTTATTTAGGCCATTAATTCGTAATTTAATCTCAATTTTGATGTCAACAGATACTTAAACCGTTAACCTAAAATCGAAAAACTGATTCAACACCAACCTGAAAAAAACAGACATGTTCAGTTCTTAGAATATGAAAACCCGATATTATTGATACGTATTTGGTTTATTGCAAAAATCGAGCCGTACCGACCCGTGCACACCCCTAATCCACATTGATAAACATATTAAATATATGTTCACACTATAAAAATATTGCAAATATATTTATTATACTTGCACATCGTAAAATCGTAGAGGACCAAAATACCCTACAAAATAAATCTCCCGAATTAAACTCTTAACTCTTATCTAAACTAATTTTTGAGTCACTGTAGTTCATTTGAAATCCAATACTTTACGAATTAATTCTCGGAAATGTTCTTCAATCTAAATTGAATCTTTATTTTATTTTACTTTTCTATCTTTTTGACATAATTAGCTAGGGTCTAGGAGTGCTAATTTGAAGACTTATTTTCGACATACTTGTAATAAAAACTTAGGTAAAAAGTTCATTAATTAAAGGGTCTTAATATCAACTACCACACAAAATTTATGTCATTTACATCCCCATTTGGAAACAATTCCAAATACTGCTTTGTTGTTTGAGAATTAACGCAATCCCCTTTTTTCTTCTTCTTTTTTGATTTTTGATTTTCGATTTCTTTCTTTTTGTCTTAGTTTTGTAATTGTTTACTTTTGAAAACAGCAGTCATTTGTATGCCATTCTTGTTATCCGTCAATTTATTCTTCCCATTTTAAATATATTTTTTTATGAGAATAAATGTGTATATTCAGATATTTTTTAATATATATGAAGACGTGCCGTTTTTATCTTTATTATTATTATTATTATTTTCAATTTTTATTTTACTATAAGCCCGCTAATTTATATAGTTTAACTAATTAAAACACCAACTTAGTCCATCATAAACAAATAAACGATTCAAAAATTAGTCTTGCATTGTAAGAGCTGCTGCACACAACACACACACACACAGACACACACACACACATACACATTTGGACCTCCTCATCGTATTTGCATGTATTTTGTGTGTATAGTGTGTGTATTCTTCCATGTGTGGGTTTTTTTTTTAATCATCCTCTCTCTCCATCATTC
>NW_012194999.1:981440-1005249 GCF_000504015.1 Erythranthe guttata | reverse complement strand
TAGAGAGTGTGAGTGGAGAATGGGCGCTTTTGTTGGGTCCAAAACATATGGTTGGTGGGCTTGAGTTGGAGTGGTAAAGGGGCTGATTAGTAAGTCTATTGGGCTTGGGCAAAATAGCCCAGAACATCTTGTCACTTCACTCCAATATATTTGTTGGTAATTAGGATCTACAAATATATATGATTGGAAAAAAAAAAGAATTATATAAGGTCCAGACTCTTTCTTTTTCTCTCTCTCTCTCTCTCTCTCTCTCTCTCTCTCTCTCTCAAACACACACACACACAATGGCGTGTCTTATTGAAACATTCGGTATCTTAGGAACCATGGTATCTCTATTAGTTTACCTGGCTCCACTGTAAGTCTCTCCCTCCTCTCTCTTTTTCAAATATTATAGATTTCTCTATTAAACTATATAACTAATTTGATTTAACGCCAAATTTTATAACACAATTGTTTGTATGGACATATTTCGTATAATATACAAAAAATATCTACAATAGGGTATTCAATAATACCCTATGTTGTAACGTTTTTTCATCAGCCATTTGGCTGTTTTACGGAATTTTGGAGTCCAACGCGATGGTTCTGGTTTCTATAAATAACATTGGTTGCATAACGGAGGCGATGTACATCTCCGCGTACATATTCTATTCAGCTCATATACACAAAATAAGTTTCAAAGGACGTCCTCTAAAACTTACGAAATAATAAATAAATGAGTATTTAATTAAAATATTGATGGTAGTTAATTATTTTTTTATAATGCAGTACGATAATATCAAAATGTTGGGACTTACGATGTCATTCTTCTGTGCGATCATCTTTCTAACGTATTTTACGTTGAAAGGTGACTCCAGACTCATGATTCTAGGCTGGGTATGCCTCCTAGCTTCTATATCAGTTTACGGGGCAACTATAGCCACCGTGGTGAGTTTATATTTTATTGTTTCAAAAACTAAATTATATTTATTTGTTCTAAATTTTCTTTTTTCTTTCTTCCCTTATTACAGTATAGAGCCGTTATGAAACGTAACGTGCAGTACATATCAGTTGTACTGACTTGCATCCTAACAGTGAACGCTGTTCTTTGGGGAATGTATGGCTTCCTCGAAGAAGATGCGAATATATGGATAAATATAAATAATTATGTATAAATAAAAAGAAGTATTTAAATAATTTATTATATATTTCTAAATTCTAACTATCTGTCTGTTGAAATGATAGTTTCCAAATGCAATTGGTTTTATATTGGGAGTAGTTCAAATAGCCGGGTATACGATCTTTCGGACACCAAAAGCAAGTGAAGAGCAACAAACCAACCAAGAGTGAGAGTTAGAAGATGTTTAGATTTTTTTTTTCCCGAATATAACATTTGTGTTTTAACGTGTGTAAAACCTGTTGGGAATCAGGCACGTGTACGCAGCGTTAAACAAAAATTTTATATGAAATAAACAATTTAATTCACATAAACACATGCTTGACTCATATTAAGCAATTAATTACGTACCTTGACGCTTCTAGCGAAAATTAAAAACAACATGCGTATAACTAATTCAGTAATAAATCACAAAGCATGCTCGCAGTACATCATGAATTCATATAAACAATTACATATAGCAATTCACGAAAACTGAAACTGCGATTCCGGCGACGGTGACCGCAACGGCGGCGACGACGGCGGCGGCGGAGGAGGAGAATCGGCCGAGGGTTGTGAGAGAGCGGATAGGGTTTGTGTGTTGTGTGTTTTTTGCAAGACCTATATATCATGTATTTATAGTTTCTTGTATAAAAGCGCTAACGAGCTTAAGTTGGACCGGGCCCAACGGCTCAAGTTCGTTAGTCTTTACTCGCTCGTTTCTCACAACTCAATGATCAAAAAATTATAACGATTACATTTTTGGAATTTACGAGTGCCAATTCTCGATTTCCAATTTCCAAAAGTGGAAACTCTAATTCAGTGGACCTTCTAAATTTGGAAACTTCCCAATTTAGAAAGTTCACTAAGATGTTCGTCTATTATTTTTCTTTTTTTATTCTCATTCATAATTCCAAATTACGAATGTTGGACTCAATCACATTGAGTTCCAATTATACAAAGATTAAACCCTTTTATCTTTGACCGTTTATTCAAAGATCTCAAGTGCACGAGCAGTGTGACCCTCGATGGTTCAGGTTTAAGCTAGTCGTGGGTCCACAACCCTTTGTGGTTCAAACTCGTCCCTAGAGTTACGATTAAGATGAAACTCGTTTCAACTTATAGAGTCATATATATAGTCATGTATAGTCATGGATACATATAACTATACATGACTATAGAACTTGGGTCAGGTAAATATACAGTTATATATATATACAGATATACACTACTAATTGTATGTATAAACAGTTATATAGTTATATACAGGTGAAATGGTTTGCATGGTGATTTGAGCGAAGAGGTATATATGAAATTGCCAACCGGTTTTGCTTCCGTTAATCAGATGAAGGTGTGCAAATTGAAGAAATCTCTATATGGTTTGAGGCAAGCTCCAAGATGTTGGTTTACGAAGTTGACAGGAGCACTTAAGCACTATGGCTTCTCTCAATCGTACTCGGATTGTTCTCTTCTCACTTATGACAAGGGATTTATTCGCCTGAGTGTACTGGTTTATGTTGATGATCTAGTTGTTGCAGGAAATGATTCTACGACTGGGACTCGTCTCAAGAATTAACTTGGACGTTGCTTTCATATGAAGGACCTCGGTGTACTAAAATACTTTCTTGTCATTGAAGTGAGTTGCGGTTAGATGGAATTTTTCTATGCCAGCGAAAATATGCATTGGACATTGTGGCTGAGACGGGTTTGTTAGGGGTGAAGCCAGCATGTGTTCCAATTGAACAAAATCATAGACTCGTTTTGTCAGAACACCCACTTATGGAGGATCCAGAATGTTACCAGCAATTGATTGGTTAACTAATCTAATTGACGATAACTGGGCCCGAACTTAGCTATTCGATGCATATATTGGCGCAATTTATGCAGAATCCAAAGGTAGATCATTGGGAAGCTGCGATGTGAGTAGTTCGCTATTTAAAAGGACAGCCTGGCCAAGGTGTGTTGTTGCGTTCCGACTGTGACTTACGACTGTACGCCTACTGCAATTCGGATTGGTTGAAAGGACTTTTGCATTTTCTTGGGATCTCACATGAAAAACCAATGCGTCTGTATTGTGATAGTCAATCAGCTTTGCACATCGCCGCAAATCCTGTTTTTCATGAACGAACGAAACATATTTAGATTGATTGCCATTTCGTTAGAAATGAAATAAATCGAGGTAATATTGCTACGTCCCATGTACGGACACATGAGCAGCTCGCCGACATTCTGACCAAGGGACTTGGTAAACAGCAATTCGATCAATTTCTTGGCGAGTCGGGCATTCACAATCTTTATGCGCCAACTTGAGGGGAGTATTGAGATATATATGAGTTGTATGTATATCGTTTCTTATTATTCTATTTAAGGTAATTTATTCTGGATAGTAACTTAAAATCCCATATTATTTAGGTTTCGTGTAACTCCTATATAGAGGAGATTTACGTTTGATAAAAGACACAAGATTTCTTCTCCAAAATGATTTTACACCGCCAGCGCCACGGAAAAAGTCAACATCTGCTTGTAAAATATGATATTCTCTTACTAACAATATAGATCGAGTAAGGGTTCACCGCCCCTAAGTTCGTCGATTAGATCGTTGAACCACCACGATTTGAGGCAGAACTCCCACTTCCTCTTCTCGTAAAACACCCGCCCACGTGAGCAGAGATTTCTTTTTCATCTTCGATCCCCCCCCCCCCCCCCCTCTCTCTCACAGACACACACATCGCCGCAAATCCTGTTTTCCATGAACGAACGAAACATATTTAGATTCATTGCCATTTCGTTCGAAATGAAATAAATCGAGGTAATATTGCTACGTCCCATGTACGGCCACATGAGCAGCTCGCCGGCATTCTGACCAAGGGACTTGGTAAACAGCAATTCGATCAATTTCTTGGCGAGTCGGGCATTCACAATCTTTATGCGCCAACTTGAGGGGGGTATTGAGATATATATGAGTTGTATGTATATACGTTTCTTATTATTCTATTTAAGGTAATTTATTCTGGATAGTAACTTAAAATCCCATATTATTTAGGTTTCGTGTAACTCCTATATAAAGAAGATTTACGTTTGAGAACAGAGACAAGATTTCTTCTCCAAAAAGATTTTACACCGCCAGCGCCACGGAAAAAGTCAACCTCTGCTTGTAAAATATGATATTCCCTTACTAACAATATAGATCGAGTAAGGGTTCACCGCCCCTGAGTTCGTCGATTAGATCGTTGAACCGCCACGATTTGAGGCAGAACTCCCACTTCCTCCTCTCGTAAAACACCCGCCTGCGTGAGCATAGATTACTTTTTCATCTTCGATCCACCCCCCCCCCCCCCCCCTTCCTCACAGACACACACATCGCCGCAAATCCTGTTTTTCATGAACGAACGAAACATATTTAGATTGATTGTCATTTCGTTCGAAATGAAATAAATCCAGGTAATATTGCTACGTCCCATGTACGGACACATGAGCAACTCGCCGGCATTCTGACCAAGGGACTTGGTAAACAGCAATTCGATCAATTTCTTGGCGTGTCGGGCATTCACAATCTTTATGCGCCAACTTAAGGGGGGTATTGTGATATATATGAGTTGTATGTATATACGTTTCTTATTATTCTATTTAAGGTAATTTATTCTGGATAGTAACTTAAAATCCCATATTATTTAGGTTTCATGTAACTCCTATATACAGGAGATTTATAAAAAAAGATTTCTTAAAATCCCATATTATTCTATTTAAGGTAATTTAGGTTTGATAACAGAGACAAGATTTCTTCTCCAAAAAGATTTTACACCGCCACGGAAAAAGTCAACCTCTGCTTGTAAAATATGATATTCTCTTACTAACAATACAGATCGAGTAAGGGTTCACCGCCCCTGAGTTCGTCGATTAGATCGTTGAACCGCCACGATTTGAGGCAGAACTCCCACTTCCTCATCTCGTAAAACACCCGCCCGCGTGAGTAGAGATTTCTTTTTCATCTTCGATCCCCCCCCCCCTCCCCTCTCACAGACACACACAAAGTTTGGATAATAGCAGAGCTAATCACTAATCAGAACGGCATGAAAGAGTAACAGATGTGTGGAAGTGACATCAAAGATGACTCGAGCATATCATTTGCCTGTGTAACACTTACTCCCTTAAAGTATCATTTGTAATACTTACCACCTCAACATCAATTATTTTATATTTAAAGATTTAAAACTCAATAAACATAGCAATATAATCATTATTGGATCATAAAAAAAAATAAAAAAATAACTAAAATTAAATTATATAAAAAAAAGTAAAATATATTTTACAATAATGAATGAAATATATTTTAAGAAATTAATGAACTAAAATTAATTTAAATACTTGAGATTACAATTGGTTATGTATTGATTTCTTAAATTTATCGATGTAACACCCCGCATTTTCGGTAAAATATTTAGTATTTTATTTTACCACCTCTATGTGTCAATTTATTAAATTGGAATTTAGAACAATTCTTGCATGATTAGTAATTACATGAAATTTATGATTAGGTGATTATGTGATATATATGATTATGTGATTATGTGAAATATATGATTTTGTGATTTTGTGAATTATGTGATTATATGAAGTATGTGATTACGTAAATTATGTGCTCAGGAAATATTTTGAGATAATAGTTCTCGAATTTGCAAAATAAAATATTTTTCAATAACTAAGATTTCATTCTTGAATATGAATTGAAGTGAGCATTTTATCATATTTATGCATGCACACAATTTTAGAAAATAAATTTTCCTCATGCATATTAGGATTATTAATTAGTGGAGGAAATTAGAAAATCCTCCCCTCATTTTTCTTCAATTTACGGCCACTACACACACACACACACACACACATGATTTAAAAAAATTGCATGTTAATTAGGAATAGACATGCATTAAAAGCTTGTACTTGAGCATTAAAATAAATACTTAAGCCTAGTCCTCCTACTCACTAGCTAGGCATGCCTTTCACCACTCCCATACTCCACTTTAGTAAACCAATGGTCGCTCTTCTTCTTCTTCCTTTCTTCTTCATTTCGGCAGCCCCAAACCACCACCATAGCCACCACTTCTCACGCTTAAGCCACCCAAGAACCACCACCACACCTTTGCAAAATCACCCCCACAAAAAGATGTATTTTCCTTTCTTCTCCATTGGCTTTGAACTCTCCAAAAACTCTATAAATACCTCCAATGTCCAAGACCAAAATACACTCTCAAACTCCAATCTCACCATCTATAAGTTTAAGGTCTCCTTCTATTTCAATAAGAGGAGAATTTTCGGCCGAGGCCAAGTAAGCCCTTCTTCCTCTTCTTTAATTCTTCTTTTTTATTTTCGAAAGAGATAAGCTCTTCTTCATCCAAGTTCTTCGTGTTCTTCTTCTTCTTTTCTTAAGAGATAATCTAACTCTTTATCTCTTCTTTTATTAGAGAGAAAAGAGCTAACAAATCCTTCCCTTAACGAGTAGAGGTGAGAATTCTTGAATTATTGCTCAAACATGCAAGACCACTAGTATTTTCAGTTTTCATTGATTTATTTGTTGATTCTTGCATATTATGTGATTATATTGCTTAGATGATGATTGCATGTTAGTATTTTGAAAAGATAAGTTTGTTCTTGATGTTTATGTTTTTCCAAAAATTTGGGGGAAAATGCATAACTTGCTTATTTGGTTTAATTAGTGCCTTGCATGTGTTTATCTAGTGTTTGATTGTTTTGTGAAAAGAAAATGAATTTGTGGCCTAGCTATGAAACTTTCGAATTTTTGGGTAAAAATGCTTAAATTGTTTCTTTGGTTTATTTGGTATCTTGCATGTGTTAATCTAGTCCTTGATTGTTGATTTAAAGCCTTGCATGTTAAGATCTAGTATTTCTATGAAGATTGATGAAAAGATTAAAAATTTGTACTAAACTTGAGTTAAAATACTCTTGCATGTTAAGATCTAGTGGAATTACTTGAATAAAATGTAAAGATGAAAGTCTTGAACTTTATTCTTGTATAATGTTAGATTTAATGAACTTTTGCTTATAGATTGTCTTTGCATGTTAAGATTTCGGTTATTTCTTGTATCTGATTATAAATTATATTTTTATGCCTAAATGACCGTGTGGAACTTATTTGTGTTTTTGCTATGTGATCTTTCTTGTTTATGTGTTGATCATTGGGTGTGAGGATAAGAAAATGGTAAGTAGATGGGTGCATGTGTGGGTGCATAAGTGTCATGATTTTAAAAGGTAAATATATGTTGGAAAATCCTTCGAGGTTACGGTAAATAACCGGGGTACGACGAGTCGGTACCGTAGGGCCTAGGGGTAATTTGATTCCACGTACATAGACGGATTTGTAAAAGATAGATTGATTCTTCCAAAGGGATTCCCGATGATTTTTCATGTCATGCATGTCTCATTATGGTGTTGAGGATATAGATGGGAAAATCTCACTCTATAGTCTTGGGATCCTAGGGTTATAAAGGTGGGAGATTCTCATTCTATAATCTTCAATACGTGTCATGGCATAGGGTTATAAAGGTGGGATATTCTCACTCTATGGTCTTGGGATCATAAGGTTATAAAAGTGGGAATTTATCTCACTCTATGCGTGTGACAATTCTATGACGATGAACTCCGACGAAAAGGGAAGTATATGATTGCTTTAATTTATGTTGCATGTATATGTTAATGAATATATATGTATAACTATGTATGCTTAATGTGTTATATGTATTCGATAATACTTCAAGATTCTCATTGAGTCATCAAAGGCTCATATAGGTGTTGTATGTTTGTAGGTATACCCGGTTTGGAGCCCGAGGAGAGAAGTTGGGAATCGAGCTTGAGAATCGGGAAAAGATCATATGGAGGGTTGTGGATTGTGTTGGCTCTTAACATAGTGATGTGGTTTTATTTGTATAATATGCTTGTAAAAACGTTTAATACGGTTTTAGGTATTTTCTATGGATCGCTTTCTCCGATCGGTGGATATTATTAAAAGACAATATGTGTAATAGTAATTAGGATTACCCTATTTTGGATATTTAATCGGTAATCTGTAGTATTTTGTAAACGAAAGCGAATTTTACTAACTATACGCATGCACGCTTTTAGGCTAGTAATTTCTCTGTGTCTTGTCTCGACGTTTGAAAATTATGTTCATATAGGTGTTCTGCTTTTAAAATCATGACATTTTGGGTGTCTCTGCATCTCTCTCTGTTCTCATCATTTTGATAGGTCGCTTGCATGAATTAGTTAAGTATTTAATTAGTTATGAATTATTTCTCACTGCTGCACTATAACAGGGTAAGTCTAGTGTTTTCTTTTATAACTAGAGTTTTATTTAATCAAATGCCATGTTTCCACTTGGAAATTGTTTTAAACTTATTTTTCTGCCTTGGGATAAAATTTGGTAGTTTTGGATCAGTAAAGAATTTAAAAGGAAATTTCAAAACTCCCTCCCCTGTTCTGGATTTTAAATTGAGTGTATGTGCCATTTTATTTATTTCTCCTAAATGGTCAAGCATCTTTCAAAACAGTTTTAACTGAGTGCTAAATAGTATGATATTAGTTTGGAGTCATTTGCATGAGTAGTTTAAGAGTAATTAATTTTTGAAGTTGTTGCACTGAATCTGTTTGAATTTTCATTAGGTCCATCATACCTAGTTATTTTCTAGTCTTGCATGTATTATGTATTTGTGTTAATTGATTGATTAGGGTTTAGTATAGGGTCACCTCTCTCCCTCTGATTTAAAAAGAAAAATTTTGACATAAATTTATATCCACGATAATTATTTTTAAAAGTCTTCCGCTGAGATTACATATAATAAGAGTAATCGAGAGAGGGGTGCCACAATCGATACGAATATATTCGATGAATTGGTTCAACAACAATTAGATGTTATTTATTAAATATTTATCCAATGCTATATTTTTAAATATTGGATTTTTCAACCGATATTTTTCTTTGTATAATTTAATTATTATTTTAGTTACTCATGTCTATAAAAGAGAAAATTTTACGGCACTTTGCAAATAAGGCCATCAATGGGTACTTATTCATAAAGAGGTCCAGACAATAAACTATTTTACAAAAAAATCCACACATGATCGAGAGGTTTGTAGAAGAATAAAATAGCCGCTCACACTTTAATATGCTCAAATTTCATCATTTAAACAAATATAACCTAATTTTACCCCAAATTTCATAAATTATTCAATTTTGACCCAAATCACATTTTTATGGACAATATCGTCCGTCACCGCCGGTCTCCGACGTTGATTTTTTTTTCCCTTCCTGATTTTTCCGCTGGTTTCCGGCGTTGACCGACTTTTCCGAATTTTTTTTTTGAACTTTTTTTTCTTTAACATCTTTTTGCCCCCGTTTAAACAGCAATATTGCTATGGTTGACAGTTTTACTAGCTATATTACAGTTAAACACAGTAAAGTTAACAATACTAAAGTTTAACACAATAATATTGCTATATTAATCTCTAGCACAGTAATATTAACACAACAAAAGTCATTATTATTGTGTAATAGAGTAATATTAATATGTTGACCATTCAACAAAGGTAAACATAATAAAAAGTCAAAATAATTAATATTATTGTGAGTGACAGTAATATTACTATAACACCAATAATATTACTGTTCAATCACAGTAATATTATTGTGTTTACAGTAATATTGCAATAATAGACAGTAATATTATGTTACTCCGTGAATAATTCAAACAAAATAAAACGACCCAAAAAAATAATAATAGTGATGTGGTTGACAGTAATATTATTGTGTTTACAGTTATTTTACTGTCAACGACACTAATATAATTACGTTAACTTGTCAACAAATCAAACAAAATTAAAAAAAAAATAACAAAAAATAATAATATTGTCGTTGACTCTAATTGTACTGTCAATGGCAGTACAATTACATAAATGTATTGTCAACGGCAATACAATTACATAAATGTATTGTCAACGGCAATACAATAACATTAATGTACTGTCAGTGACAGTATAATTACGTTAATTTACTGTCACTGTCGGTATTAATTACCGTTAATGACAGCACACTTACGGTCAACGTTTAGCGGCGGGCGTAAAAAAAACCAAAAACCACTAAACAAATTCAACGCCGGAGACTGGCGGTTAACGCCAGAATCCGGCGGCGAAAAAAACAGACCAAAAAAAATCGAAAAGTCAACGCCGAAAATCGGCGGCAAAAAAATAATATTTAAAAAAAAAGTTAAAGAAAAAAGGTCAAAATTGAATTTTTGTGGTCAAAATTGATAACTTGGGGTTACAATTAAGAATTTAGTGTAAAGGGTTGGGGGTAATTTTGTCATTTACATAAATTTTTTCTTCATTTATAATAAACATTAAAGGGATGGGCTTATTGGCGAAAGATATATAGCCCCTAAACGTAGAATACTAAAGATAGTTGGTTAGGGACTTATGCACAAAAACCCCATATATTTATACTTGATTGTAGGGCTGGAAAATAATTACCGTCTACCGAATACCACAGTATACCTACCAATCAATATCAAAAACTTATCGAAACTTTGGTAAACACTACATTTGGTACGGTATTGGTACCGTACCACTATTATACAATACGATAGCGGTACTGTATTTTCAGTACCATGGTAATACCGTACAATACCGCAAATTTGAATTATATAATTTAATTAATATATATTTATTTTATATTGCTTAATAATTAACTAAAATTAAAATTACTACATAAAATAAATAGGTCAAAGCTTAAAAAAGTTAAAATACAGTTCTTAAGAATTTATGAGACAACAGTGAAGCTTAGTGCAACAAAAAAACGTACATCTCATTTAGTTTTCACTGAAATAGTACGGCTGCAAATTGAGATTGAAAAAAAAAATATGACTCTAGCAATCATATTTTGCAAGGTGTGGCTAAATCAATGAAGTTGAACTTTGATAAATATTCAAGGAGCTTTCAAAAATTGAATAAGATCATATAAATAGCCAATGTTCTTGTTTAAAGTGTTGTGTTTTTACAAAGATCATCTTCAAAGTATAACAAATTAAAATTAATGGTAGAGTTACCATGTACTGATATATCGTACTGAATAACGGTATACCGCACTTGTTGGTACGGTAATAGTATCGAATTTTTCAATACAATATAATTTGGTAGGTACACGGTATTGATCAAAATATTCAGCAACCGTACCGAAACCACCCCTACTTGATTGATTGTTTTCTTTTGTTGGCAATGTTGACTTGGCTATATATAGACAAATTGTTTTTAGGGACTCTTTGATATAACCCCATCAATACTTCTTTTAATAGGGAGAGGCCCAAACTATTTTGCATCATTCCAGAAAAATCTACTCCTAATTCAGCCACCCATTTTTTCAATTATGTCCATTTCTTTGCTACCTCATCAGCTATGTTCGCCCCCGCCCATCAGCCTTTCCCTTTTTCTTTTTTCTTTTTTTATTATTGTTACTTTTTTATTCTTTTTTCTAAAAAAAAATTAATATTTTTTTTTTCGTTTTTTTACTTTTTTTCTCTATCAGATACATTAATCGACTATGATGAATCATAGTCGATTAAGGAACCGGCTACTAAAAATAACAAATCACAACTACAAAAAAAATGCAAATTCAACTATATTTTACAAAAACGAAAAATATACAAGCATTATAATTGATTTATACAATTGGAACAAATAAACGAAAAATTAAAAAAGAAAATAAAAAATTGGAGTCGATGAAGCATATTAATCGACTATGATGAAGCATAGTCGATTAAGGAACTGACTACTAAAACTAATAAATCACAACCACAAACAAATGCAGAATCAACTATATCTTAAAAAAAAATATCCAAACATTATAATTCATTTATACAATTGGAATCAATAAACAAAAAATCAAAAAAAACAAAATTAAAAATTGGAGTCGATTAACCTTAATCGACTATCGGAGCATAGTCGATTAAGGTTAATCGACTACTAAACATGCACGTAGTCGATTAAGGTTCAAGCCTGCGCGAATATCTCTACACGCGACGTCCTCCGCCCGATCGGCCAAAAAAACCCTAGATCTGATGCCTGACCACGCGGTCGCAACACCATACCATCTCATAATCCTTGCAACTTCATCTCATTCCATCCCACAGACAAACATTGAACCCAGATAAACCATTTTTCTTCCACAACGAGATAAGTAAGAATTGTGAACGGGGTCTATAATAGCTAGCGAGTCTTCCACGTATCTTTCCATCACCTCGCTTTCCTCTTCCACCGCTGTGAGATTTATTTTTTGCACACCCAAAATAGTTTAAAAACCAAATCGACAAAAAATAAAAACTCAATCTACGCCAATGTAAAAAAAGAACCTGGTTCCATTGGGGAAGAGAGTCGATGTAAACACGAATTTGATGTTTCTTGTGAAAAGTCAAAGTTTGGAAATGAGGGGTGACTGCGGTGGAATCGGTGGAGGCGGCGGCGCAACGGAGTGGAGAGAATATGGTGAGATTTGAATGGAGAGAAAAATAAGTGCATCGGGATATTAAATCGAGCAATATTTTATTGAACGACAAATTCGAGGCTCACTTGGCGGATTTTGGACTTGCGAGGCTGATTCTTCCTTACGATATGCATGTGTCAACGGATTTTGTGGGGACGTTAGGGTATATTCCGCCGGAGTATGGACAGGCGGCGAAGGCTACTTACAAAGGGGATGTGTATAGTTTTGGGGTTGTGCTTTAATTTGGAGCTTTTGACTGGAAAGAGGCTGATGGATATGTGCGGGAGGAGAGAGTGTCGGGATTTGATTGCTTGGGTGAGGGAAATGAGGAGAGAGGGGAGAGAAATGGGTAGGGTTGGGAATTAAGTTATTAAAATTAAATAAGGGTAGCTTAGGAATTATCAACAATTCATTTTGCTGAAATTGTACATAATGGCGTTTTCTCTAATTATTTTTGGGAGGTAGTTTCTCTCAACTACATTTTCTAGATGGGGATTATTATTAATTTTCCCTTTTTCTTAATAGGTATAAAGTATTATTGAATGATGATATTATTGTATTTAATTAATTTTTTTTTTTATTTTAGAGGAAAGAGTTTATTTATTAGTCGCCTGATGCCAAAGAACAAAATGGAGGGAGAGAATCTCCTTCTAGAAAATTCAAAACAGTAAAATTCGAGACAGTAAGAGAAGCAAGAACACAAACAAGTTGGTTTCCTTGTCTCTTAATAAAACTAAAAGAACAAGAAATAAATGATCTAGCAAGAAACAGACATCCATCAACCATTGCACCAAACGGTGTGAGAGAATGTCCTCCGCAACGAAGAGCATCCATAACCTGTAGACAATCACCCTCAAATATAATAGAGCTCCAATGAAAACGGTGCGCTGTGATTATCGCTTGTCGGACTGCTTGAGCCTCCTCTTCCGCTGTAGAAACTCGACCTCGGATTCGCACCACTCGCCACCTGACAGATTAAGTATTTTCTTCAACATTCCATACATGGTATAGTTTTCGAATTTCATAGATTTGCCGCTCATTGCATTATATTTGAAATTTGAATTCTACCATATTCCCAATTAGTTTACCATAATCAAAACTATATAAATCCCACACCTATTTCTTTCATCCTACACGATTCCATATCTTCTAAAATAAAATTGAAAAACTACATTATGAATGCGATTTTTCTTTTTTATATATTTTCTTTTATTAGAGTTCGTGCAATTATCGTGCTATAACTTATTTTTTTTATATATGCATCCATAAATTTTTTAAGATGTTTAAATTGTGTTTAAATATGTAGATTTATCATGTAATTATGCTAATTTTTTCTTTAATGTTTGTCTTGGCTTCTTGCAGATAATATTCATGAATCCAGCTTCAATCCTGCATCCTACATCGATGGGTTTAGCATATAAATTTTTTTTGATTGCATTTGTTTTAATTGTTATTCAATAATTTTCATTTGTGAAATGTTTTTTTATATAACAGTTCGTCCTTTTTGTTATAATTTACTTGATTTATCTACTGATATCATTACCCAGCATTTTTGATTGATTTTGTAATGTGTATCAATTTTTTCCCCATAATTTTTACTTTATTTATGCCGTTTCTTAATTTTTTATTAGTGTTCTATTGGACCGATTGCAATCAAGATTAATTGTTCATTTATTCATTTCGCAAAACTTTTACATTTCTATTTTTAATAAATGATAGGCTCGCATGTGTCATTTTTTTTATAAAAAAAACTTTAATATAAATATTTTTTTTCAAATGATTATCAATGATTCTATTACACGGTTATTCATATGAATTATGAGCCGAAAATTTTGGAGTTTGAATTCATAATATCAATCAATACAGAAGTTGATGGTTTATTTGCTTGAATTCCACACCACTCATGTTTAGGGGTGAAAGTCGGATGAATCGGATAAGAATTAGCCTTTTCGGAAAAATTCCAAAAAAAATCGAAAGTACAAAATCAATTCCAATTCCAATTCCAAAATTTTCGGAATCTAAAAATTCATTCCAATTCCAAAAAGCCCGGAAATTTCGGAATTTCGGAAAAAAATCAGAAATCACATAAGCTTTAAAATTTCAAAACTTAGCCAAAATTTTATAAAATGTTCATTATTTTTCGAAAATAAGAGCATCCACGTCGATAAAAGTAAAACTAATAACTACTAAATTTCAGTTCAAAAAAATAAATAAAAATAAGCACAGGATAATATCCAATAAAACTTCTAACAACAATTCATTATGTCAAAATCCTAAATCAAAACTTATAGGTGTTTTTTTCGGAAAATAAGTATTATATAATATATACTATTTATAGGTGTATTTTTCGGAAAAAATCGGAATTTTTCGGAATTAATTTTGGAATTAAATCGGATCGGAAATCGGAAATTCCAAATTTATTTTATATAATTCCAATTTCAATCCAAGAAAATCGGAAAATTTCGAAAATCGGAATTTCCGAAGTCGGAATAAAAAAAGTTGTTCGAAAATCGGAACTTTATGGATCGGAACTGGCAGAAATTGGAAAATCCGTTCCAACTTGCACCCCTACTCATGTTGCTTGTTCATCTACCATATAAGTTATATCAAATTCATAATCGTTACGATTTTTCTCTTTATTTTTTTCATCCTTCGGTACAACTGCAATTTTGTTTTTCCTTATTTGTTTCGCTTCATTGTCATATATTTTAATTACATTATTTTAGTCTTATGCATAATTTTCATTATTCTAATAATATACGTGGATTTTCCTGTAACTCCATTATTGTTCTAACGGTACACATTTGACTTATCAATACTTCTTTTTCCCTGTTTTTTCATATAAAAGAAAAATTTAATTCAACTTTGCTATTAGATATGAATGCACTATAAATGATCAATTTATTTTTAACCCATTAAAAAAGCAAAGAGCAAATTTCTCTCCACGAGATGAGAGTAACAACATTTTTTGTCATAATACATTGATACTCTATGTCTTTTTGGGGTGTTTTTTTCCTCAAATTATTTGTTATTTTAGAGTTCCAATAAAACATTAATTGCATTTTTATCAATTTTGCCCCTTATCACTCTTAATTAGTTAATTGAAAACTAATCAATAGCAAAAATATTTTAGTATTTACAATATTATTTTTGGTAAAATCTATGCATATTAATTGGAACTAATTAATTACAAATTAGGATAATTAACATGAATATATTTTTCTAAAGTTACTACTTTACACCACTATAAATAACTAGCTACATTTACCATCTTCATACCACTTCTCGATTCCTTTTTATACAGACATCATACCACTTCACCATCACAAAGTATTTGATTTTCATTGTTTTATTATGCGCACACAATTATTCTATTTATGTTTAGTGGCAAATTGCATCGATTTGCCCACATGTACTTGAAAATTTGTTTTAATGTGGTCATCGCCGTTAGTTTTGACACATTTGACTTTAACACTGTTTGATCTAATTTTTATTTGCCCTACACATCGTTCGTAACTTTATTTAATTCATTTATTTTGGGATTTTATTCGTATTCTGTATCATAGGTACCATTATTTTGTTTATGGTTTATCTCGCCCCATTGTAAGTCTTTTTCTCTCTCTCTCTCTAATTAATATTTATTCTATCTTGTTATAGTCTGGGATAACCAAAATCATTCTTATTTTTTAAATTTCAATTTTTATTTTGGATCAAAATATATATATTTAATCCCCTGAAATTCCAATGTACAATCTGAAATCATTTGTGAAATTTATTTTAGTCTTCTTTAGTGACAATTAGGGGTGGAAGTTGTTACAATCTCATGTACAATCCTAAATAATTTGCGAAATTTAGCCAATTAATTAATAATAAAGAAATTATATATTAGGATTTTCCTGTTTTTTAAAAAAATTAGAAGTTTAATTGAAAAATAATTAAGAGCATAATAAAACGCTCATTATCCATAAAAAAATGGATTATTTGCCGCAACACATGTTTACTTTCCATTCAAATAAATAATGCATTGCAAGAGTCATCCCATACAAAATAAACTATGGAAAAACAACAACAGAAATCTTTGCACTGTTAATCATACATATATTCTTTTTTTTTTTTGAAAGAAAATAAGATATTATTAGGCACCCAAGGCCAATGAAGTAGAGGAAGGAAGAGAGTTCCCATCTAAAACATTCAAGACATTAAGAGAAGCTAAATAATGAGCAAGATTGTTCCCTTGCCTCTTAATAAAGGAAAATGAGCAAGAATTGAAATGCCTAGCCCGAAAGAGACAGTCTTCAACTATGGAGCCAAAGGGTTCGAGGGACTGATCTCCTCGTTTGAGGGCCTCAAAAACCAGGAGGCAATCTCCCTCGACAATAATAGCGGTCCAGTAAAGACGTTGAGCTGTATTGATTGCATGCCGCACTGCTTGAGCTTCCCCTTCCGCTGGTGAAACTCGACCTAGTATTCTCTCGACACGCCACCACACGCATCCACCATCTGCATTTCGAGCCACCATGGACACCTTAAAATGATCTGCATTTGCGGGGAAGGCCGCGTCCACATTGATTTTAAGTGTTCCAGCCGGAGGCGGAGTCCATGCCACTGGGTGAATCGTCTTTGTGATGGTGAGCTGACCGAATTGTATATCTCTAAACTCGTCCAAGAACGCTTGGCACCATGGAATAATATCTCCAAGCTTCATCCCTTCCTCACCATGTAGTACCCGGTTTCTCCGCTCCCATATTTTCCAACAGACAATAACGGCTAAGTGGAAAAGCTCTTTCACTAACGACTTACGTAGAAGCTCAATCCAACTCCAGAAAGTGAGATGCTCATCCCCGTGCTTAATTCGGAACGGATCAGCTGCCCAGCACTCTTTCAAGCCGCTACACCCATAAACTACGTGCACCATTGTCTCCGCCAGCTTGCCGCACAAAGGGCAGAATGGTTCCGTAACTATTTTGCGGCGATATAACTCTGCCTTGCATGGGAGAATGTCTGCACAAGCTCGCCAAGCAAAAACCTTAATTTTCGGAGGAATTGGCAAATGCCAAAGTAATTTCCAATCTCGGTCCGCTGCCCCGCTTGGTTCCCCACCGCTCAGCCTTCCCGTCCGATCTGTATGATAGAGACGCTCCATGATATGGTGATAGCAAGTTTTCACCGTAAAACTTCCAGTACGTGACAATCCCCAAACCACACGGTCACTGGTAGATGGGCCCCCAATAGGAATTGATAATATGCGTGGCCAATCAACTGGCCAGAAACACTTTTTAATTAGCTCAAGATCCCAATTACCTGTGTTTGGGTTAATAATATCGGCGACTACGTTTGGAAAGGCGGAGTGTATTGGTCTCGGAGTTATTATTGTTGAACGCTCCTCATTTCGGAACCACGGGTCCATCCAGATTGAGGTTGACTCTCCATTTCCAATCCGAACACGTAACCCTGCTCTAGCATGGTCACGGGCTGCCAAAATACATCGCCATGTTGCTGATGGGCGATTCCCCAGAGAAGCCGACCAAAAATCGCAATACGGGAAGTATTTCGCTTGAAAAATATGGGACATCAAGCAATCAGGTTGCGTGGTGATTCGCCAGATCTGTTTCGCGACCAAAGCCAAATTAAATGCTCGGAGATCCCGAAATCCCATACCTCCCGACTCTTTTGGACGACAGATTTTTTTCCAAGCCAACCAAGACATTCTCCTCCCATCTCCGTCTGACCACCAGAACCTCCTAATTTCCGCTTCAATCTCATCAATCAATCCTAGCGGTAGGATAAAACATGACATTACATATGACGGTATAGCTTGAAGAACTGCTTTTATGAGAATCTCCTTCCCCGCTTTTGAGAGTTGTTTTGAGTCCCATCCCTTGATGCGCGTCCATATCCTATCTCTGAGGAACGAAAAAATCTTTTTTCGGGTTCGGCCCAGCGAAATCGGGAGACCGAGGTATTTATCGAACTTATCAACTATCTGGAAACCGAGGATGGCGTGAATGTTGTCTCTCTAAAGCGACTGAGTAGACGGGCAAAAAGTCATCGTAGACTTTTCCAAATTGATTTTCTGGCCCGAGACCCTCTCATATCGTGTAAGAATATCCCGCAAAGCATGAGCATTTGATTCCGTAGCTTGACAGAAAATGAGCGTGTCATCTGCAAAACATAGGCTGGAAACCAAAGGAGCCGTGGGGGCCACCCGAAATTCCTGTACTTGGCCGTTCTCCGTGGATCGGGTGAGCATAGCAACTAAGGCCTCCGTGCAAAGAATAAACAGGTATGGTGACAGTGGATCGCCTTGCCGGAGTCCGCGGGTCGGAGAGATAGATCCACACTGCGAGCCGTTGAAAAGAAAAGAATAAGATACAGTGGTCACGCATAACATAATCAATTCAACTAGAGATTGCGGGAAACAAAATTTGTCCAATATTTTCCGAATGAAAAGCCACTCAATCCGATCATACGCTTTACTAATATCTAATTTCATTGCCATGTATTTGGATTGTTTCCTAGAGTTACTTTTAATGTAATGGTTCAATTCATAGGCGACCAATACATTATCAGTTATAAGGCGATTAGGCACAAACGCGGATTGGCCGGTGGGTGAAATTATATCGCTCAACACTGTTTTGATCCTATTAGCGATAGCTTTGGACCCAATTTTGTAAATCACGTTACAAAGGCTAATAGGACGATATTCAGGCATTTTTTCAGGTTTTGCGACTTTGGGGATTAACACTACATAGGTGAAATTAATCAAGGGAGGAAGAATATGATTATTGAGGAAATTAAGCACAAAATCGACGACGCTTGCACCTAAGATGTGCCAATATTTAGTAAAAAATAGGACAGGGAGTCCATCTGGACCCGGAGATTTTGTGGGATGCATTTGGGAAATAGCTCGGGTTACCTCATCCGCAGAAAATGGAGTAGAGAGCAGATGAGCAGCCTCACCGTCGACCCTAGCTTCTAGATTATCAAGCACCTCATCCATCTCTCTCTCAGCTGGAGTAGTCGTCTGAAACAGGTCCTCGAAGTATTCCGTGATAACTTTCTCAATATTCTCCTTTCCCTCTTGCCACTCGCCGGCTGAATCTTTCAACCTATTAACCCAATTCTTCTTTTTTCGAGCGGAGGCTTTGGCATGGAAGAAGATCGTGTTTCTATCACCTTCTTTGATCCATTGGACCCTGCTCCTCTGACGCCAGTAGGTATCAAGATCCCCATAGGTTCGCTCGAGCTCAGATTTAAGCTCCCTTTGGCGTGCAACTACCTCGGCAGATTGGTATTCAAGGCTTAGGTCATGGATTGTGTTATTCAGCTTATCTATGCGTTTCCTCGGATGATTTAGAGAATTCCGGCTCCATTGTTGTAGAGCAAGCCAACATTCTTTCGTGTTCTGCAAAATAACCTCAGACGGGTCCCTCACTGTGCTCGAATTCCATAGCTGTTTGACAATCTCTTCGCACTCGACTTGTCGGGCCCACATAGCCTCGAATCGGAACGGATGCCTTCCCATATTTCTCCCAGTCATTGTAGTCGTATTTGTGGACAAGAGTATAGGCAAGTGGTCCGAGCCTGCGTATATCAAGTGTTTAACAGAAGTATTGGGAAACATGGAGATCCATTCGCTAGAGCCACAACACCTATCAAGTCTGCATTTGATCGTGTTAGGGGCTTCCCGTCTATTTGTCCACGTGAAGTTTGGACCGGTGAAGCCTAAATCCGATAGACCACATTCATCCAGGGCCGAGCGAAAAGCTGCAATGGAAGAGGGCAGACGCGGGCTGCCTCCACTCTTTTCCGAATTCGCCAAAATTTCGTTGAAGTCCCCTCCTACGAGCCACGGAATATCATATTGAGAATTGAGAGTTCTGATTAATTGCCAAGTGTGAGACCGTCTGTTCAATTCCGGAAAGCCATAAATCCCTGTACATCTCCACTTGAGATGCCCTTCTTCGTTGCTAATCATCACATCGATATGGTTGTTAGAATACCTTAAGAGTTCCACATGAATAGTTTTTTGCCAAAAAATTGCCAGGCCACCTGCTTGGCCCACCTTATCCACTGATAAACCAAATAAATTCCACTTAGTCTTCAATCTATTAACGAAGGATGATGTTGCTTTCGTTTCCGAAAGAAACATCAGGTTGGGGTTGTATTTCCGGAGAATCTCTCCGATTGTGTGAATTGTCAAGGCCACCCCGAGACCTTGACAATTCCAGAAAACGCAATTCATGGCGATCGGCGAGTCTGCTCCGCAAATCTCGCCGTTGAACTATTGTCCTCATCTCGAAGAGTGAGAGTTTGTCGCTTGCCTGAACGTTCTTGACCCTTATTCGGAGTACCGTTAGCTCTCTTATTCTTATTGTTTTGTGGGACCAAAATAAATTTCCTCGTTGCTAATATCGCCTTTGTAGAGCCTGTGAACTGTTGGACCGGAGTATTGTACAATAGCATCTCATGATCAATGTTGGTGGGCATGTCATCTCGTATATTATCTCCATCGCACTGCTTACCTCCTGTATGCTTAGAGCCAAAAGCAAAGATGTCGTTTCCTCGTACCGTTGAGCTATGTGACGTCGTTCTTCCCAAATTATTACCAGAAATCGGTTGGAGTGGGAGTTTGTATGTCATACATTCTCGTGGGTTCGAAGCTTTCATCCATAAACCATATGGAAGGTCATCGCCTGGATCTTCAAACCCTTCTTCGTATCGGATGGGGCACTTGTTTTCTCCGTGTCCAAGAGTCCCACATAAGAAACAGAAGGATGGTAGCCGTTCGTATTGGAAGTCAATCCAAATCCTTTGAAAATCTTGTGTATGCAAATATATTCCTCGTTTCAGTCGTTGGTTAACATCAGCCAAAACCCTAACTCTCATGTATTCCGTCTCGTCTAGAGTTTTCTCATTGAGGAGCTGCTGGAACACGCCAATCTTCGAAGCAATCTGTTTTGCCACGATGAGAGATCGTTGATTGGCTGGCACTTTGTTGATACGAACAACGATCTGCATCCATTTCACCTCGACTTCGTTAGGAGACTCGCCAGGCCCTAGATCGTGGAAGATGAAGGCATGTCGTTCTAAGGTCCACGGACAACCCTCTAAGGCATGCTTCTTGTCAAGCACGTGCTCAAATTTCAGCAACACTTTATTTGGACCCAGAGCCTGTATATCACATCCTTTTACTGGGGCGAGAACGCGGAGGGCATTAGATTTGATCGTATGGAATGAGAATTCCTTCACAGAGACCATGCGTCCCACCAGTCTATGTTGCGATTCGGAGACCCTAGTTTCACCATCGGGCAGATCTAGTAAGACTCCTTCCTCTTCATCCTCAGTGAGCGTGATCTTCTTGGACATCGCTTCAGATAGACTGTCCATCGCAGATCGAGAGAGAGATAGGGAGGGCTAGAGAATCACCAGTTGGGGCGACGGCTCTGCTGGGGCTGGTAGACGGCTCTGCTAGGGCTGGTAACAAGAAGATGTTGAGCGATAGGGTTAGGTTAAAGAGAAGGGGATAGATACCGAATAAATAAAATTTAAGCCGATAATACGAAACCGTAGATAGAAACAATCAAATTTAAGGCGAATAAACAGAAAATAAAGTAAAGCGCATGATCGAATCTTATGACAGTCCAGAGTCGGCGAGAAACGAAAAAGATGGCTCCAGTGCAGAGTTGGTCGATCGATCGAATCAGATCTTTAGAGTTTGTATCCTAGGGGCCTCTCATGACGAGAGAAAAAACCTCTCATTTTGAGAGAATTCTAATTCCATGCCTAATTGATTGACATTTGTCAATTTCAAATGATGACTCATACATATATTCACTAGTAGAAAAAAGGGTTTTTGCTACCACTTAAATTTGTAGCGAATAGTCCAATTTTCGTAGTAAAATGCTTTTTGCTACGAATTAGCTACGAATTTTCTCCGTAGTAAATACGGGCGTGACAAATACTTCGCTACGGAATATTGTCGTAGCAAATACTGTTTTACTACGGCACAACTAGCATTTACTACGACTATGGATTTTTTATAAATGCATGACTATTTGGTACAACATGTCTTGTTGCAAAAAGGTTGTTTTTTTTCTGGTGCCCACACCCAGCTTTTGGTACGACCACCTCTCGTGGTAAAAATTATGATTTTTATACTACAACTTTTATGTTGTAGCAAATATGGTACATTATTATATATTACAAACCATTTTCTGTAGCAATAATCCTAAAATATGCAATTAAATACCTGAATATTCAATACCGAATCTTATATAATTAAATAATCAAAAAATAAAAAACCCGCTATATCTTAAAATCATAAAATATTCATCTAACAATGAATATTTATACAAATCATAAGTTTGAGATAATATTGTCATGTTCTCCTCTAAGACTAACTACTCACAGACTCTTCTTCCATCTGTTGCATTTTTTTCCTCCATCGTTACGTCTTTAAACTTTCGCAACAACACACTATCTTCATGCGGCAAGCTTGCTCGTTTACGTGCAAAGAATACACCACACATAGGTGTTTCTGCCTAACAATCATACTTTTCTTTCCCCGTAGCTTTCTTGAAAATTTGTTCTTTCAAATCTTTTATTCTTCCTTAATATGACCCTTTAAAGTATAGACGATTAGCGAGCAAAGAGATTCTGCAAAAACAAATATAACAAACAATAAACATTTATAAGAATCAAATGAACATATTGAGCAACTCCACAACTTTAATACCAACGCCATAAACAATAATCATCATATTGAGTTTATTATTTAGTTTCGACAATGTGCTGGTAAAATATGATGTTAAACTTTGCATTTGTAAGAAAAGGGTGTTAAGATCTATATATCAGAACTCCATTAATATAAAAGCGTGTTTACTAATAGACACGTGTTCACCTAAAACACGTTTTTAACTAAAACTATTTACAACTTGTATATATTCTAAAATCCCCAACACCCCCCCCCCCCCCCCCCCAAAAAGAGGGGGAAATTTGGGTTTTGGTCTCCCCCCTGGCCACCAAAATAAGGAATGCACGGGGAGGCAGAGTGTTTGTTGGAAAACCACTTGCGATCTCGTTTCCGGTAGGAACCTGGCTTAAACAGATGGATCTTGTTTTCACGGAATTGA
>NW_012194999.1:885196-923905 GCF_000504015.1 Erythranthe guttata | reverse complement strand
TATATATATATATAGATATATATGTATACATATCGAAATATATGTATATATATATATATATATATATATATATATATATATATATATATATAGATATATATATATATATATATATATATATATATATATATATATATATATATATATATATATATATATGATGCTAATTACTTAGATCACCTGGGGTACGGTAGAAAACGAGCTAGGAGAGCAAAGCGGATTATTAGCTTAGCAAATTGATGATTCTGAGGTCCCTGCGAAATGAGCACATGTGAACTAAGCCGGGGGTTGATCCGGCGGAAACCCCTCCGACGCTCAAGTCAGATATGGATTGTGGAAATGGTAGAGAGAATAAAACTCTAGATTGCTTGTGAATAATCGAACGTACCTTAACAAATGAGTAAAATATCTATTTATATGTCGTTGATTGGGTTGGGTTTACTTTCTTGGGCCCAAGCCTTATTTTGAAGGTGTTTGGACTTTCGTGTAGTGGACCCAATTATTAGATAAATTGGGGGCCCATTGGGTCGGCCCAATTAGGTATATCATTAAGCCCCCCAAATCTCGAGACAAGATGGGAGAATTGTCGAGGTGAATCCGGCTCGTGTCGAGAGTTAATTGCGTCGTGGCTTGACGAGTTTCCATTGACGTTGAATTTATCTCATTAATTAAAGAACGGATAATTGTATTTATTTGGCAGCGAGGTATATATTTAAGGGCTTTAAATAATATACCAGGGTCAGATTAATAGACTCATTTTGCGGTGGAAATAATTAAATTCCAACTCCTGTGGAATAAATATGGGTAAGTATTTTTAACTTTGGGTCTTCTTCCGTGCTCTTGCTTCTTTAATTTTTTTTTTTTTTTTTGGCGGTAGAGTAGAAATTATCTGTTTCTTCGGAGAAAAATATTTATCATGTCGAACCCGGGAAAGTCGAAATCTTTACGAATTAAAATTCGAGATCCGGTTGAAGGGGGCGAGAAAACTTTTGGTACGGTGGGTATGGAACGCGAGAAGCCTGTAGTACCGGGGGCGAAAATCGGATCCGCGTCAACTAGTGCACGAATAAATGGTAAAAGGGGGTTGGGTGGAGGTGGGGCTGGGGACGGCAGCTCGAGCCGCATAGCCAGCCTTCCAATTTTGTGTGATGGCGCGCACTTTGAGGGTGGAGGGGAGCCAAGCCGAGCTGTGGAGTTGGGAGCTTGCACGATTTCCGTGGAGAGGAGAGAGGGGGGTAAAGAGGGAGATGATGTTCTGCGCGCGTCGGACGTGGGGCGACGCGCGCGTCTGAGTGGGGCGTGCGCCGACGCGCGCACGCGGGGAGAGAGGGGGGTGATGCTGACGCGCGCCCGCTGCCAAATAAAGGCGCGCGTGCGCGCGCGTCGATGGGGGAGGGGAGATGTGATCGCGCGCGCTGCCCAATGAAGGAAAAATTTTGATAATTGCTAATAGATTGTAGTAAGAGAGAAGAGAATTGATAATTAATGAAATAAGTGGGTATTTATAGTGGAAAATTAAGGGGAAAATATAATAATTTAATATTGGTGTGGAACCGACCGGTTCCTTCGGTTCCACCGGTTCTAACGGACATATGAGCAAACGATCTCGACAATTGATCAACAACGGTTGATTGATCCAGGCCACATGTTCAAATGAAAACCGGTTCCGGAATAGGAACCGAACTGGTCCGGAAATTTTGGCAGTTGCTTTTCTTTTTCTTTTTTTTTTTTTTTTTTTTTTTTTTAAATCTGACCGTTTAGAGTTGCCACGTGGGATTTCAATATTTGTTTTTTAAATCTGACCGTTTGAAGCTGCCAAATGTGTGTAATTTTTTTTTTAAATCCGACAATTTAAATAATATTATTATTATTATGATTTTCAAAAGAAGGTTGGTTAGAACCGTCGGTTCTCGGTCCCGAAAATGAGTAACCACAACCGAACCGGTTTTTTCGGTTCCGGTTCTAATCGAACCGGTGGTCATGTCTACCTCCACGTAACTAAATATTTGCATAATTTTTTTTAACTTGAACTTCCATATTACGGCACTCCAAGGTGAAGACTTTTTGTTAAGTCCTTACGGTGCTTATTTAGAAGACATTTGTACTCTACCTTTATCTTTTTTTTCCTGTCGTTTTTCCTTTGTTCCTCGCTCTTGTAATAAGCTAGCTCATGGTCTTGCTGTATCCATGGATCTCACCACGACTGAGGGTCTTTCTCTCCCTCCTCATTTGGCTTATCTGGCCTAATAAATTCATTTCTCTCAAAAAAAAAAAAAAACTTCTATATAATATTAAGAAAAAACTCGAATATCCTTTCGTTTCACGTAACTTCTTGATAAATTCACAAATACAGAAACCGTATAGATAAATTCTGAAACCTTAAAAATTTCTATAACTTTTGGAATTGAAATAGATTTCTGAATTTCAAAAATTTTGGATTTGGAATTGAGATAATTGAAAGTCCTTTCACTAATGAATTTTTATTTTTATTTTCTTCTAATTGAGGAAATTGTTTTAGACGAGGGAAATTGTTACCCAAAGTTGCAAAATTACTGCCTTGTTAGAAAGAAACTTTGCATAAATCAATACGCAATCAATTATCGATTCATGTCAAGAAATTAAGGGAACAAATTTGCTATTAAAACATGTTTCTTTGAAAACGCGTAACTTTACTTCCCTGCTTCATGACAAATAAAAATGGCAAATGATATTAATATATGCGACAACCACTAAATTAACGTCTCACGAAACCACATGTATTGCTTGCCGTTAGGGGTGGCAATTTCTCAACTTGGACCGGATCCGATCCGGATCCATGTGGATCGGATTCAAAAGGATCCGGATCCAATATCAATCTATATGAATAGATTTAATGTGGATCGAATTTAGACCGATCCGGATTGGATCCAAATGAATACATTTCATTTTTAATTCAATTTATGAGGTTGAATATCTCAACTTTTAGGATTTAATATCTCAATTTATGTAGTTTAATATCTCAACTTTTCGGATTTAATATCTCAATTTATGTGGTTTAATAATTAATATTTAAACTTTCAAACTCGCACATATTCACACACACTTTTCATACACAGTTACACACTATCACACACACGCACACACTCATATACACACACTGTTTAACACACACACCCCATTTTACACACACACACACTATTTTACACACACACACTGTTTTACACACACACACTGTTTTACACACACACATTGTTTAACACACACACACACTCACATACACACACTGTTTTACACACACACACACTCACATGCACACACAGCTTCTACACACACTCACATACACACACTGTTTACACACACACACACACACACACACACACACACACACACACACACACACACTCACTCTGTTTTACAGACACACGCACACACGTTGTTTTACACACACACACACACACTGTTTTACACACACACACTGTTTTACACACACACACACGCACACACACTCGCATACACACACAATTTCTACACACACACACTGTGTTACACACACACACACATTTTTCCTAGTTGTCCTCGACTCAACCGAATAATTGTCCTCATCATCATTCTCCATCTATTTCAATCTATATCAAAGTGTGTAAAGACTAAAGACCATAACTTTACAATAAACTCCAAACCAAGAATCACCTGGAATGATCTTGACACCTGAACATAAGATAGTTGTCATGTTTTTTGAACAAAAAAATATTAAAATATGATCATTAATTTAACAGTCCTAATTTTTTCATCAGAATTAATAACAGCACTTGAGTTGGAAATATATGATCTGCAGCATAATAGTTCTAATAAAATAAATAAATTAATAAATAAATAGTAGAAAAAAATAATAATTGCTAAACAAATATAAAATAAAAAATCACCTCGGAATGATTCCCCGGAGTTGGCTCCGACTTGCTTCTCCTCAGTTCCTTAACATTTTCCGACGGTCTCCGCGGCCTCAAACCACCGGAAGGCCTTATTTTCCGGCGGGAAGGCGACGGCGAAGGTCTTGGCGGCGAGCGGCGTGCGGCGGCGGCGAGCGGAGAGGAGGCTGTTGACGGCGGCGAGCGGAGTGGAGGCTTTTCACGGCGGTGAGCGGAGTGCAGGTTGTTGACGGCGGCGAGCGGAGTGGAGGTTGTAGACGGCGGCGGTCGGCGAGGAGCGGTATACGGCGGCGAGGAACGGCGATGGAGGTGGGGAATGGCGATGGGTTAAGAAATTTTTGGGGTGAAATCTGAGGGAGAATTTTTTATCGATTAAACTTTTAATTAAAATAATATTTTGACTTTTTTTTGTGAGAAAATTGTGTTGGTATTTGATTGGGTTTTAATTGGGTTTTGATTGGATCCAATATGACCCAATTTATTTTGTGGTTAAACTTTTAATGGGTTTAAAGTGAATCCACAGGGATCCAGTTTTAAAAAAATATCAAATGGATCGGATCCGATTTGTTTCAACTAAACTTAATCTAAACCGGATCCTTATGAACCGAACCGGATCTAATTGGATCCACGGAACCGGATCCAAATTGCCACCCCTACTTGCCGTATTCCCGTGTACTCGTCAATAACAGTTCAACGACTTCGCAATTAAAACGGCATTCTATAAACAGCTATTTACATAAATATACACAAATCGCAGAGACACTACTACTACTACTAAGCCAATAAAATGTTACCATTCTTCAATTTCATCGTCATCTTCATCGTCTTCATAGCATCATTTGCAGTATAATCGGGTAATCTATGCCCAAGCCAATTGAGTGCCGGTTTAAACTCGGTGGCTATAACTGTATGATTGTTCAGACTCGTATTCATACGAGCATCTAGGGGTGTAAATGAGACGAGCCGGCTCGCGAGCTTTCGAAGCTTGCTCGAAAAAAGCTCGTACTCGAGCTCGAGCTCGAGCTCACGAGCCCGAGCTTTTCGACGAGTCGAGCTCGAGCTTCATTTCAGTTGTTCGACAGCTCGCGAGCAGGCTCGCGAGCTTAACCTTTTCTCTATATTTTTAAATACATATTGATAATATATAATAATAGATATTATTAATAATAAATAAAAAAGAATAATATTACTTTTTTAATTGAAAAAATAAATTTGATGGATGGATTTTTGGTTGTGCCGAGCTCGAGCTCGGGCTCGTTTCGTATACGAGCTCGAGCGCGAGTTCGAGCTCCTTAGAAACACAAAGAGCTCGAGCTCGAGCTAAAACTTATAGGCTCCTCGAGCTCAAGCCTTGCCGAGCTCGAGCTCGAGCTCACGAAATAAGGCGAGCTCGGCTCGTTTACACCCCTACGAGCATCTCTCCTTTCACTCTGCATTTGACACTGCAACAACATCAGGTAAACGAAAAAAATCAAAGTGGATTAGAAGTTAACAAATATTTTTATTTAAATGAATCGCAGTCGTTTCAGCATAATGCCAACATCTACGATTTAAATGACTGCTTATTTCCAAATAGCATGCCACCTGCATTGTCATAATATTTGTGATAATTAAGCATAAATTTAAAAAATTTAAAAAATAAATAAATAAATAAATAAATTAGCGCAAGACACGTGAAAACGGACAAAGTTATTTCGTTTGAAACTTACCTAGAAGACAGTGGATAATTATTCCCAAATAAGACTCCACGCACAGCAATAGAAGCAGCAGTAGATTGTAAAACATTCTCAGCTTCATAGTTTCGACTCAAACTTGCCGATGAGGCAAGAAGTAAGTCACTGTCACTTAAATATGTACCAATGACCCATGCGTCGTCAATTGACTCCTCCCTCACAAAATCAAGAACTGTAATAAATCGCAAACATCAAACAAAAGAAAATTGCATAAATAGCTTAAGAAGCAACATATAAATTACCGTTTTCATGGAGAAAGTCAACAATAAGCGTTGCCTGCCCATGTGCCTGAGAAAGTACCAACTCCGGAGCATCCATTTTTAGCGGACACCTGATAAATTTCTCCTTAAGAAGAATTGCATCTTCGTCTGCATCAGGACAAAAATATCAGTGCAACACTCTACAATTTTATTTTCTCTTAGAACAATTTTATTTTCAATATCAGTGCGGATCGACCTCCTCCCGAGATCTTCTGAGTTCTCCTCCCGAAGAACCGATCTTCTAAGCAAATCTTTTAATGTATTTTTCTTCTCGAATAAGATAAAAAACAGGAGCAGCAAGCAACGTAAAGAGCAGAAAATTATTTTTCTCTCAAATAAAAGGGACAGCCTCCAAAAACGTTGCTTCACCTTTATTTATACTTCCTTAGTTGACTAGAAGAGCCATACAAAGATCACGTAAGGAAAAGGAATTGTATAACAAAGGAAGGTCTTAGTCATAGAAATTCCTTGTTAACAAATCACTTTATGTAATTAAATAAATTAATGACAAAATAAGAGTTTAAAGCATTAAGGAAACTTCCTTAGCTCTAGACACACGTTTTCACACACGTGCTAAAAAAACCGAAATTAGAATCATCTCGAATTCTAACAATCTCCCCCTTTGTCATCTATTTATTATAATCAAGTCCTCCCCTTTAATCAAATACCTGAGAAACATTAAACTGCATAGTAGAGTGACTGTTAGAACAATTAAAGAAAACAGCAGTTAACAAAACAGAAAAAGTAAAGCCTAGCAGACTATTACAGGCTATTGTTCAGAAACTGGATTCGACAACAAAAAAAAAACTATAAAACAAACTAATCCAGAGTATCTTCAGCATCAGCGAACAACTCCCCATCATCATCTGTATCAACATCAGTTGTTGTTCCATCAACTGTTGGAACAGTTGGAGCAGTAGGTTCAACAGCTGGATCAGCAGGTCCAGCAGCTGCGTCAGCTCCCCATGTATGCGGTTCCTCCTGATGCGATGCTTCGTTGTCAACTCCCCCTGAAGAATCACCCCCTTTCTGAGCAAGGGCAGTAAAATAGTCGAGTTTTTTCTTCAGTTCATCTGCACGGGCGACAGCAGCCTCATATTCCGCCGAGAGATAAGAGATAATATACGAAAGGACGGGTGTGGTGGTAGGAGAAGCAGCCTGACAACGAGACTTTACAGAAGCGGAAGAGGAACTCGGACGACACGGCAAATCATCTACACGTGGTACCCGACGAGGATCTGATTGAGGGTCCACTATCTTCGAAGAGACAGAAATAGGAAGTGGAAGAGACGGGACGGCAGCGGTGGTGGAAGTAGCGGAAGGCGAGGCAGAGTGAGTGGCGCGTCGACGGGAGCGGCGGGTTGGCGGTGGTGTGGAGGCAGGGCCCTTGCCTTTGTTGACCGACGAGGATGGCGGTTGTGGGGCTGAGGCCGGTGCGGGTGGTGATTGCGGCGGCGATGCCGGTTCAAACGGTGGTGGTGACGGTTGAGCAGCCGGCGGGTGTGGCAGTGGAGGAGACGGTGGAGAATAGGTGAACGGTGACGGCGGCGAGACTGGCGGCGACGGCGGTGGAGAAACCCTAGGGACCAAAGCGATTGGCAGAATTCCAAAATTGGTAGCGGAGGCGGCCGTGAGGTGGAGTGGAGGCTCACAAAACGCGAGGGGCATGGCCCCCGAGGGCTCCCCGAAGGTAGATCGGCGACCGGAGCGGCGAGTCGGCGGTGGATGCGCCGGAGATGTGGTCGCTGGTCGAGAGGGCCGTCGTTTGGACGAGGAAGACGAGACACCGGTGTACTTTCGTTTTCCCATAATTGTGTTCTTAGTTTCCTTCGATTGGAGTGCAGATTTGAGGGTTTTCTGCAGAAGAAGAAGAAAAAGGCACAGAGACGAAGGGAAGAGGAAGAAAAATTGAAAGAAAACGTGAAGGGGTAATTATCCAGGGATTACTGTTGGTTTTCTCATGGGTATTTTAGCAATTAGGGAGAATATTGTGAGAAGATTGCAAATATTATTCTGCCCACAATGAGTTCAATTAATGAAAAACCAAATTCAGATATAGCAACTCTCAACCTTTCGCATATGAAGCCCAACACATTTCAAATAAACTTCGAGAAGAAGAAAAAAATGCTCCGAAGAGTGGGTTACTCCGAAGAATTCTATTGCTACCAAAAATTACGAACCCACCCCGGTTTTTTTTTTTTTAAATTAAATGCATAACATGCAAAGGCGAATAACTAAGACGAAATAAACGTGAGAGAAGAAAAAGAATATGAGTGAATAAACACAGGTGAATAGGATACTATTAGGACTATCAAACCCATGGGGTTTATCTTCAATTTTAACAAAAAACAAGCTCCAAAAGACAAACTAAGGAGACTAACAGCAAATTTAGTACCCTCAAATCAAGCACAAAAACGCTCTTATTAGGTAGCATAGGCACTCTACTAATGGTAGCTTTTTCATGAAAGGCAGAGCAATTAAAACAGCGAGATAGTTGTGGTCGTGCAATGTGTAGTCCCCTGGGCTTTCTAATTGAGCCGTGTAGTGAGTGTTCGGTCTTGTGGTTTACCGCCTCGACTCAAAAAGGCTTCGAACTATTCACTGACCGTATATAAAATTTATAATGGTCGTGCAATGTGTAGTCCCCTGGGCTTTCTAATTGAGCCCTGTAGCGAGCTTTCGGCCACGTGATTTACTGACTCAACTCAAAAAGGCTTCGAACTATTCATAGACCAATCGTTTGACATTATATATAGTATGAACGAAAATTCAAGAGTAGCTTTCACTCATTTGGAGAGACAGCTTTTCCTTATGAGAGTGTTCAACCATGACAAGACTGTGAAGGGTAGTAAATAAGCTAAAGCCTCTGTAGCTATCATTTGGGGATTGATGAAGTTCTACCTCACAAAATTCGAAAGTACAGATAGTATCCAAAACACATGAGTTCTTGTCACATGCAGTATGTCTAATGCATAACCTAGATGAACAAAATGCAGTAAGTATGATGTGTCCCTTAAAATTTGCAGGTCTGGACACAGACTGTTGCAACAGTTAATGCAACTGCACAGGTCAGACAATACAGATTCCAAGCGAATTTCGCAAGGAATCGAACCTTTGTGCATCTAGGGGTTTAGTAAAGATGTCAGCAAGTTGTTTTTCCGTTGTGACATACTCTAATGAGACAGTTCCTTCCTCTACCAGATTTCTAATGAAATGGTAACGGATTTCAATATGCTTAGTTCGAGAGTGTTGTACTGGATTCTTGGAAATATTAATTGCACTCATATTGTCACAATAAATATGCAATAAATCTTGACTAATACCATAATCACATACCATTTGTTTCATCCATAAGAGTTGAGCACAACAACTACCTGCGGCGATATATTCTGATTCGGCAGTGGAAAGTGAGATACTATTCTGCTTTTTGCTGTACCAGGAGACGAGATTATTCCCAAGATAGAAACATCCTCCCGTCGTGCTTTTTCGATCATCTGCATCACCTGCCCAATAGCATCGCTAAAACCTGCAAGTGTTGTGTTAGTATCCATGGAATACCAAATACCGAAATCAATTGTTCCACTTACGTAGCGAATGATTCTTTTGACATCACTTAGGTGACATTCCTTGGGATTGGATTGATACCTGGCACAAACTCCAACACTATAGCATATATCTGGTCTGCTAGAAGTAAGATACGGTAGACTACTTATCATGCTTCGATATAGTGTGGAATCTACAGAGGTTGCATCCAACTGTCGCGACAGTTTGTCGTTCGTTCCCATAGGAGTTCTAACAGTTTTTGCAGATTCCAAACCAAAACGTTTGACAAGATTTTTAGCATACTTGGATTGAGTTATGAAAATTCCATCACTCATTTGCTTAACTTGAAGACCTAAAAAATACGTAAGTTCCCCAACCATGCTCATTTCAAATTCACTAGACATTTGTTTAACAAATTCTTCAATTTTTGTTTGAGAGGTAGACCCAAAAAAGATATCGTCAACATAAATTTGAGCAATCAGGATGCCTCCCTTTAATTTTTTAAAGAAAAGAGTTCGATCAACGCTACCCCTAGTGTATCCCTTGTGTGATAAAAATTATGTAAGACGCTCATACCAAGCTCGAGGCGCTTGTTTGAGACCATACATGGCTTTGTTCAATTTGAAAACGTGCTTGGGATGATGTGGATCTTGAAATCCTTTGGGTTGTTCAACATAAACTTCTTTTAAAATACCATTTAAGAAGGCGCTTTTGACATCCATTTGAAAAGGTTTGATTTTTAGAAAACAAGCAATAGCAAGGAGTAATCGAACAGATTCTAGTCTAGCAACAGGAGCAAAAGTTTCATCGAAGTCAATGCCTTCGATTTGACTATAGCCTTGTGCAACTAATCTAGCTTTGTTACGAACGATATTTCCATGTTCATCAGACTTATTTTTAAAGACCCATTTTGTACCTATTATATTGACATTATCAGGCCTAGGAACCAAAATCCAAACGTCATTTCGAACAAATTGTTCCAGTTCCTCATGCATGGCTTGAATCCAATACTCATCTAATAAGGCTTCTTTAACATTTATGGGTTTTATAGTCGAGGTGAAGCATACATACCTTGCCATTTCCCTGTAGTTGACTTTGGGTTTACCTCTGGTTTGAATTCCTTCTTCTATCGGACCAATCACTTGCTCCACTGGATGATTCGTCTTGACTCTTTTTGAGGGTTCCTTTTGAGTTTGGTCATCCAATTCGAGAGGGCTGATTTCAGCTTCATCTCCAGTTTCTGAATTAGCGTCGCTTTCTTCTGAAATAGTACTAGTTGCATCAACTGTTGGAACTGTTGTTGTGACACTAGAGCGATTATTTGATTCCTTTGTTGGTTCCTCTTCCAGTGGACTTGCATCATTGTTAAAATCATCAAATTGAACATATGCAGATTCCATGACAGACTTTGTTCTTAGATTGAATATTCTATACGCATGGCTATTTCGAGAGTAGCCTAAGAATATTCCTTGATCACTTCTAGCATCGAATTTTCCAAGTTGTTCTCTGTCATTCAGAATATAACAAGTACAACCAAAAGTACGAAGATAGCTGAGTTGAGGTTTTTTACCTGTCCATATTTCGTGGGGAGTTTTAGTGGTACCTGGTCGAAGATAAACTCGACTTATAATATAACATGCAGTGTTAACTGCTTCTGCCCAAAATCGAGGAGCAATCTCCTTTGCGTTCATCATGACCCTGGCTATTTCTTGTAGAGTGCGATTTTTGCGTTCAACCACTTCATTTTGTTGAGGTGTTTTAGGTGCGGAGAATTCATGAGATATTCCAAATTTTTCACAAAAGTTAGTAAATAAAAAAATTTCAAATTCTCTCCCATGATCGCTCCTAATTCTCTCAATGTCACACTGTTTCTCAACACTCACCTTTTTGCACATTTTTTTAAACACATCAAAAGAATCAGATTTTTCCCTAATAAATTCTACCCAAGTAAATCTAGAAAAATCATCTACACACACAAATATGTACCATTTTCCACCTATACTTTCTACTTGCATTGGTCTCATAAGCTCCATGTGTAGAAGTTCAAGGTTTCTACTGGTTCTCACATTAGCTAAAGTCTTGTGTGAATTTTTGATTTGTTTACCCATTTTGCAATCACCACATATTCTTCCTACTTCTTTAGTGAGTTTGGGCAGACCTCTAACATACTCACTAATTGAAATTTTTATGAGATTATCAAAGTTCAGATGTCCTAACCTTTTGTGCCATAGTACTGTAGAGTGTGACAAACTGTTGAAACAGTTCATACCAGCAGTTACTAGAATATAGCAGTTGTCCGATGATTGGGTTCCTTGAATAACACAATTCTCATCTTTGTCTAAGACTCGATATGCGAATTTGTTGAATCTGACTTCAAGATCTTGATCACATAGCTGGCTGATGCTTATCAGATTTGACGTGATTCCTTCTGCAAGTAGTACATTCTTCATCTTTGGCAGATTCTCATGATTTAGCGATCATTTTCCTAGTACTTCACCCTTTTTCCCATTTCCAAAGGTAACAGCTCCACCGGTGATTTGTTGATAATTTTTCAGAAACTCTTTGACACTGGTCATATGTCGTGAGCATCCACTGTCAAAATACCAATCATTAGCAGTACTTGCTTTTAAAGAAGTAATGGCAGATAAACATTTAAACGTGGACTTTTCAACCCAATTTTTTTGCTGGGGCCTATTTGAAATATCAATTTTATTTTTGGGTTTTTGAGAGGGTGCAGGAAAGTAACCAGCCCTGGCAGAGTACAGAGAACGAGCCACTAGTTTTTTCGCAAGTTTTAAATATTTGAAACATCTAGGACGTATGTGACCTGGATTTTGACAAAAAAAACAAGTGGGAATAAACCTTTTCTTTTGAATGTTGCTTCGTTGCTTCAACAGTTGCAACTGTTTGTGCGACAGAAGCTTGTTTAACAAAGTTGATTTTTCTGTTTTGATCTTCCTTTCGCTTTAGATCAACTTTGGACAGCTGACTTCCTCCTATGCCTAGACGATTATAGTTTGGCTTATTGTTGTTTAGGATTTCATCTAGATTACCTCTACCCATGTTCAATTTTGCAATTGCTTCTTGAGTTTGAGTAAGTTTAGCCAGCAAACTATTTTTCTCTTGATCACTAGATATGACACTCTCCTCAAGAGTAGAGATTCTTACCTTTAGTGTCTTGTTTTCCTCTATAAGCACAAGCTTCTCCTTTTTCCAGGAAGTTATTTACCTTAACAACATCGAGCCATTTTTGGTACATTTTTTCATATACCTCATTTACTTCGTCCAAGGTTGGTTCTTCCTCATCACTGCTGCTGTTCGGATCCTCTGCAAAAGAAGAATTTTTGTTTAGATTTTTGTCATAATCATAACACACATTTTCATACCTGGATTCTGTTTCACAGTCTGTTGCAACAGTTGATTCTGAGCTGTCTAAAGGAATTTTGCTGCTGAATGCTACAAAGTTAGTGAATTGATCATTGTTTCCTTGGTCATCATCATAGTCTTCTTCATCGCTCCAAACAGTAGTAAGTGACATTCTTTTCTTTTTCTTCAGGGTGTTTGCGCATTCTGATTGAATGTGACCAAAGCCTTCGCATTCTCGGCATTGTATTCTTCTCGGTTTGGACTTCTCTAAGTTATCTTGATTTGAATTTCTCCTAGAATGTTGAAAATTCACGGGTTTCCCTGTGTTGGGAAGGTTTCCCCTTTTACCGATTTTTGTGAGAAATTTCCCAAAGTTTTTCGATAGTAGTGCCAAGGTTTCTTCTACCGTCTGCTCATCTTCTTGAGTAGACGAATTTTGGGGTGTTGCATATGAAGTTTCAGCTTGAAAGGCTATCTTCTTTTCTCTAGGCTTTTCACGATGATTTTCACCATGATTGAGTTCTTGTGCTATAAGTTTCCCCATGAGTTCGTCTAGTTTGAGCGTGTCAACATCTCTGACTTCTTCAATGGCAGCAATTCGGTAAGCAAATCTTTCAGGTAATGAGCGCATCGCTTTTCTCACTAATTTGCTTTCTGAGTAAGGTTCACCGAGTGCGTATGATTCATTTGAGATATCACATAGTTTAGCATGGAAGTCAGTGATCGTCTCATTCTCCTCCATCTTCAAATTTTCGAATTTGGTGGCCAGCATCTGTAACTTGGATGTCCTTACAGTTGACGTTCCTTCGTATGTGACTTGAAGGATTTCCCAAGCTCTTTTTGCAGATTCACATGACGCTATTAGTTTAAATTGATTATCATCAACACCACTAAAGATTGCGTTTAGGGCCCTTGAGTTGTAGTTTGCGAGTAGTACCTCTCCATCACTCCAATCTGCTTCTGGTTTGAATATTTCCACTTTGTCTTCTCCTTTAATCATGGGAGGTGTCCAACCATGATGGCGCTGGCGCGCCATGCTCTCTCATCTATGGATTTGATAAACATCTTCATTTTTTATTTCCAGTATGAGTAGTTGGAGTCGACTAGGAGAGGTGGTCGAGTAGTTGAAGCTCCTTCTCGTTGAGTATTCATATCTGCACAAAATAAGAGTAATCAGTTCCCAAAATCTCACTAGATGTATTTAGTGACAGGCTCTTGATGCCAATTGTTAGAATTATTTCGTGCAAATTAATTATATATTTGTGTCCAATGAATTCCAGATTCAGTTTTAGATACAGTTTTACTGTTTTACGAAGAGTTGCAACAGTTAATGGAACAGTAATTAAAACACACAAATTTTAAAGTGGTTCAGATACAATTGTACCTTACATCCACGGGGACCTGCAAATGAAATTTACTAATTTTTAGTTTTACGAATACAGTAATAGGACTTAATCGAAATACAAAGACTCCCTCTTTGTCGACGTCGTTCTTGTATACTACGCTGAATTATCAATCTTCACTTTGCATCACGTCCCTTGTTCCGCACGGTTGAAATTCCTTCAACGCTGAGTCCCTCAGTCGGCGGATCGACCTCCTTCCGAGATCTTCTGAGTTCTCCTCCCGAAGAACCGATCTTCTTTTCGCGTGAAAGAAGCAAATCTTTTAATGTATTTTTCTTCTCGAATAAGATCAAAAGCAGGAGCAGCAACGTAAAGAGCAGAAAATTATTTTTCTCTCAAATAAAAGGGACAGCCTCCAAAAACGTTGCTTCACCTTTATTTATACTTCCTTAGTTGACTAGAAGAGCCCTACAAGGATTAGAGCCCATTAGGTTAGTTTTAATCTCAAGTAAGGAAAAGGAATTGTATAACAAAGGAAGTTCTTAGTCATAGAAATTCCTTGTTAACAAATCACTTTATGTAATTAAATAAATTAATGACAAAATAAGAGTTTAAAGCATTAAGGAAACTTCCCTAGCTTTAGACACACGTTTTCACACACGTGCTAAAAAAAACCGAAATTAGAATCCTCTCGGATTCTAACATATATGATGCTAATTACTTAGATCACCTAGGGTATGGTAGAAAACGAGCTAGAAGAGCAAAGCGGATTAGTAGCTTAGCAAATTGATGATTCTGAGGTCCCTGCGAATGAGCACACGTGAACTAAGCCGGGGGTTGATCCTGCGGAAACCCCTCTGACGCTCAAGTCATATATATGGATTGTGGAAATGGTAGAGAGAATAAAATTCTAAATTGCTTGTGAATAATCGAACGTACCTTAACAAATGAGTAAAACATCTATTTATATGTCGTTGATTGGGTTGGGTTTACTTTGTTGGGCCCAAGCCTTATTTTGAAGATGTTTGGGCTTTCGTGTAGTGGATCCAATTATTAGATAAATTGGGGGCCCATTGGGTCGGCCCAATTAGGTATATCATTAAGCCCCCCAACTCTCGAGACGAGATGGGAGAATTGTCGAGGTGAATCCGGCTCGTGTCGAGAGTTAATTGCGTCGTGGCTTGACGAGTTTCCATTGACGTTGAATTTATCTCATTAATTCAAGAAGGGATAATTGTATTTATTTGGCAGCGAGGTATATATTTAAGGGCTATAAATAATATACCAGGACCAGATTAATAGACTCCTTTTGCGGTGGAAAGAATTAAATTCCAACTCCTGTGGAATAAATATGGGTAAGTACTTTTAACTATGGGTCTTCTTCCGTGCTCTTGCTTCTCGAAAAAAAAATTTTTTTGCGGTAGAGTAGAAATTATCTGTTTCTTGGTTGTTTCTTCGGAGAAAAATATTTATCATGTCGAACCCGGGAAAGTCGAAATCTTTACGAATTAAAATTCAAGATCCGGTTGAAGGGGGCGAGAAAACTTTAGGTACGGTGGGTATGGAACGCGAGAAGCCTGTAGTATCGGGGGCGGAAATCGGATCCGCGTCAACTATTGCACGAATAAATGGTAAAAGGGGGTTGGGTGGAGGTGGGGCTGGGGACGGCGGCTCGAGCCGCATAGCCAGCCGTTCAATTTTGTGTGATGGCGCGCGCTTCGAGGGTGGAGGGGAGCCAAGCCGAGCTGTGGAGTTGGGAGCTTGCACGATTTCCGAGGAGAGGAGAGAGAGGTAAAGAGGGAGATGATGTTATGCGGGCGTCGGACGTGGGGCGACGCGCGCGTCTGAGTGGGGCGTGCGCCTGTTAGAGTAAGTGACCAACAAGCCAACTTGTGGCTGTGATCTTTCTCTTTTCCTTGTAACAAAACAATCGTTTTTCGTTCGTAATAATAAAATATCTTATTTGGCATTCTATATCTGTTATCCCATGCAAGCAGCATAGATATAGTCCTAACGAGTTACTCTATTACTGTGAGTTGATCTAGTAGAATTGTGAGATAACTCAGCAATGTAATGTAACTGTTAAACCTTGTTCCTAGTCGATGGATTACGCCAATAATGAGGATACCGGCCTTTCCCTTTTGAGACTAGCACTTAGTGTATGTGTACTGCGTCTCATCAGTCCTCGGTGTTGTGACATCGGCATACTTGAGTGGGTGCTCATACTGGATGAGTTCACTGAACTCTCTCGCCCTAGAAATCTATAAGTGGTTCTCATTCATCGAGTAATAGGTTTCTAAGATATAGTTGTACACCATTAGTCCTTAAGACCCAGACATCACCGTGACTTCACTAGAGGACCGATTGTATCGTGACCTGTCCCTGAGTCCCACCGCGGACCGCTCCAAGGGCCAACGTTCGTGCAATCCGAAATCTAGTGTGAAGTTTGTGCATTGTAGTAGGGGATTCGAGCGCTTGAGTAGTCATGGATGTCCTGTGTGTTCTGATGGTTTATAATCCATGGAATCTCTGGCCAGAGTTGATAGTGGGGTGATTAGGGAAATGTGTTTCCCTAAGTCACACACGAACGGATTTATAATACCTAGAACGTTCGCACGGTTATTGAACTTTATAAGAGGTCTCGGTGAACCAATGCCTCTAGTTCAATCGGGACATGTGCTACGAAAGGATCGTACTGTACGCTAACTATATCATAAGGTTCTTGCAGGCACTTCATTTGTATCTAGGGAATCATGATGCGTAGTTGCTAGACGCCAATCTTGATTCGTTGGGCACCGATTTGATCGGGGATTAGGTAAAATGAGTTTTACTCTAATCAGGACTCTTGGGAGGAGTTCGTATAAGAACAATGTGTTGTTCGAATCACAAAGAGTTGTGAGCCCACGGCTAGCATACACCTGAACCATTGAGGGTCACACTTCTCGTGTAATATAGATCCTTGATAACAACAATCATAGATTAATGTGTTAATCTTTGAACGATTGGATGTCAATATGATTGAATCCAAGATTCGTAATTGTGAATTGCGAATCGGAGTAAACGAGGAGAAAGAGAGAAATGCGGAATTTAGTGAAGTTTCTAAATTGGGAAGTTTCCCGATTTAGCAAGTCCACTGAAGTGGAAGTTTCCAATTTTGGAAATTGGAAATTTCGAAGAGGCACTCGTATCGACGAGGACTTTGAGCTCGTCACAAATATAATTTTGTTATAATTTTGTGAACGATCGTTTGTTAGAAACGAGGCCGACGAGGGAATGGGCTTAATGCATCAGTGGGTCAAGCCCAATGACTTAAGCCCACTAGGGTGGAAAACCCTAAGTATAAATAGACCTCAAAAAGAGTTTTGAGATCAGAGATTTTCAGCTCCAAACCCTAGCCGCTCAAGCCCTAGCCGCTCCCCTCTTCGGCCGTTGCTGCCCCGGCGCGCCACCGCCGACCACCGCCGGAAACACCGCCGGTTTTCTTCTCTTCTTCCTTCGTTTTATTCGTGTTGTTATCTAACTCGTTTACATCTAGTGTTGTAGTTCGAGTGGGTCGAAAATACGAGGTGAAACCTAATTGGAGAGGAGCTACTGCCCCGACGAATCCACGAACCGCCGCACGCGCCGCACCGCCGCTCACGTGCCGTCGCTGCCGCTGCCACGCGCCGCCGCTGCTGCTGCCGTTCGTCGCCGCTCGTTGCTTGCTGGATCAGCTTGTTCCAGCCGTGAAGTGCAACCCCGTGGATTGGTAATTAGCAGCTTGTACGTGACTCGTTCTAGGATTTCGATTCGTCGAGATCGCACGCTACAAGAGGTAATTAAATCGGAACTTTCGTAATTCGATTCGAACATGTTTGTATGATTATTAATTTGCGAGCATGAGTAATGCGTGATTACATGTTTCGATTTTGTGAAATGAAGAATAAGCATGTTTCGTAATTTTCGGTTTTACGCGTTTTTCAATTAAATCGATAATTACCATATGTATGGCGGAAGCGTTAAGGTACGTTGACTATGTGATTAGTTTATGCATGTAATCGAAACTAGTTCGATATAAAATTTTTAAATTCCGCTGCGTATACATGCACGATCCCCAACAGTGGTATCAGAGCCACGGGTTAATCGTTTATTTGTCAACGTGTTTATCGCTTTCGAAAGCATGCTTCGATTTGTTGAATTGTTGAATTATTGGTGTTATCAAATTGGGTGGTTTAATATTAATTAAATATTTTGAATATTTCAGAAAATATAAAAAAAATTAATTTTGAAAAATTCGATTTTTGCTGCTGTTTTTCAGCTGACCGAACCGGCCCGACCGGTCCGGTCAGCACAAACAAACAAAAAAAAAAAAATATTATTTGATTTTCTGAGAATTAATATTAAAATTAATTGATTTTTAATTTTTGAAATTATTTATCAATTAAACCCAATTAGATAATTGATCCATTAATTTAATTTGAATTCAAAGAATAGTGTTGGATTAATTATTTAATTTAATCGTTAAATTAGTTTAATTAATGGAACACAAATTAGATGGCAAATAATTAATGGACTTCATTCTTATTTGAATGATTTATGAATGAAGGAGGTCCGTTAATTATATTTGCAATTTATCGTATTAATTAATTAATTCATGAGATGAATAATTGTGATTAAGTACGATGATGATCGTATGTTTCTCTTAGGATCAATATGCGTTTCCACATACCTAGAGAACATAGTTGTAGGAATCACAAACGATCATAACCTAAAACTTCCGATGAGCTAATAAGATTTAAAAATAAAATCCCTCATTCTTAATCAAGAATAATTATCAAGCTATAAAGAAAAACCAAATTGTTGAATTTTTCTTTCCTTCTACCAACAATTAAATTATGTGTAGCCTCTCATAATAGTGCAGTAAGCCGTGTTAGCGGGGAGTGCTATTGTGGGATAAGCTGTAATTTAATTGACATTAGATGGAGATACGGTCATAGATAAAATTATGTTGGATTAATGTGGTCGGCTAGATTAACTAGGGATTGCATTAGTTTGATATAGTTGGATCTATGACATCTCATATTGGTAGGCTAGACTTGACACACGAAGATTTTGATATTCGCTAGATTAACTTAGGTCATTATCAAGTGTGAGGTAAATCGAACTTTAGGGTCACATAGTGATGTGATTGATAGTACTCTACCTTTAGGCTTATGTAATCGGGATAGATTAACTACGGGTTACATTAGCGCTATTGGACCTAAAGCCCATTAAAGAAAAATAAGTTTTCTCGATTGTCTGCTAGAGGGTGGTGGAATTCGATAAAATTAGTGGGAGAACAATTAAAATATAAAAGTCCAAAATTTTAATTGTAACGATTATTACGAACTAAACTCTAATTATTGTCTTCTTAAAATTTTCTCAGCAACAATGTCCAAACATCCCCTTTCCTCAATCCTCGACCAAAACAAACTCACCGGTCCAAACTATTTGGATTGGCTTCGCAATCTGAAACTTGTGCTCCAAGTCAAGGAGCGTCTCTATGTGCTCAATGAACGTCCCCCCGCTGCTCTTCCAGCGACTGCTACTGCTGACGAGACTGCCACTTTCGAGGCATGGAAGAAGGACGACCTCCATGCGAGGTGCTACATGCTAGCATCCATGGTGCCAGAGCTCGCGAGGAAGTATGAGTCTCACGTGCATGCTTATGATATCAAGCACCATCTTGAAAGCATGTACAGTGAGAATACTAGGGCATCGAGGTACTCAGCTACCAAGGAGTTGATCACCATGAGGCTGCGTGAAGGGGCTTCGGTCCACGAGCACGGTCTCAAGATGATCACTCTCCTTGAGAAGCTGGTGAGTCTCGATGTCACCCTCCCAGCCGAGCTCTCGGTGGATTTGATCCTACTGTCCCTTCCTAGTTCTTATGAATCGTTCATAGTGAACTTCAACATGAACAAGCTCGATCCACCGTTGGATGAGTTGTTGAACATGTTGGTCAGCTATGAGTCCACGATCAAGAAGGAGAAATCTGTTCTCCTAGTTGCTCCTTCTGCGAAGAAAGGTTCTTTGCAGAAGAAAATGAAAGAAAGGAGTTTCGGCCCGAGCAAGAAACTTGAGAAGGGCGAGTCGAGCGGAGTGAAGAATGACAAGGTCACCAAGCAAGTTGATGACGCTTGCCATCATTGTGGAAAGAAGGGCCATTGGCGACGCAACTGCAAGGCTTACCTCGATCAGAAACGTTCTGAAAAGGGTACGTATTAAGTTGAAGTTAATTTGTCCGTTAAATCTTCTGCTTGGGTATTGGATACTGGTTGTGGCTCACATCTTTGTAATGATTTGCAGCTCATGACAAGAAGTAGGAGGCTTAATGTGGGTGAGACCTACCTAAGAATGGGCAACGGAGCAAGGGTTGCTGCTGAAGCCATTGGGACAATTTATCTTTCTGTTTTGGATTCTAGTTTTTCTATTGTTTTGAACAATTGTTTATTTGTTCCGTCACTTATTCGAAACCTTATTTCTATTCCTGTTTTGGATAATGAAGGTTTTACTTTTGTTTTTGGAAATTCGATTTGCATTATACAAAAGGATCAAAATGTGATTTGTAAGGGACAACTTATAAACAACTTGTATGAACTAAATCCAAATGAAATACCAATTAACGTTATATCAATAAAACGAAAAGATATAAGTCTTAACCCCGCACAACTTTGGCACGCTCGACTGGGTCACATTTCCTTGAGAAGGATGAACAAGTTTGTAAGTGAAGGAATGTTCTCCTTGGAGGACGTGAAATCACTTCAAACTTGTGTGTCCTGCCTTAAAGGAAAAATGACCAAGACTCCCTTCAAAGGGAAGATGGAACGAGCCGAGGGTCTTTTGGATTTGATCCATTCAGACGTGTGTGGTCCACTAAGCGTTAGTGCTAGGGGTGGTTTTAACTACTTCGTTACCTTTACCGATGATTATTCTAGGTATGGTTTCGTATACTTAATGAATTATAAGTCTGAAACTTTTGAAAAGTTCAAAGATTTTAGACACCAAGTAGAAAACCAACTCGGTAGACGTATTAAGAAACTACGATCCGATCGTGGTGGCGAATACTTAAGTACTGAGTTTATAGACTATCTTAAAGAGAATGGGATTCTGTCTCAATGGACTCCTCCTGGAACTCCTCAACTCAATGGAGTTTCCGAACGTCGGAATCGAACACTGTTAGACATGGTTCGATCCATGATGGGGTTCACCGAGCTACCGGCATACCTGTGGGGTCATGCACTCCTAACTGCCGTGTATTTGCTGAATAGGGTTAATACCAAAGCAGTTGACTCCACACCTTATGAACTTTGGCACTCCAAGAAACCCACGTTTAAACATATTAGGATATGGGGTTGTCCCGCTTACGTGAAGCGGCTAGTGGGAGATAAGTTGGATAGAAAATCCGACCTATGCTATTTTGTGGGGTATCCCGAGGATTCCATGGGATACGAATTCTACTATGTTTCCGAGGCAAAGGTGTTCGTCTCGAGAAATGCCGTGTTCCTTGAGAAGGAATTTCTATCGGATAGAAAGGGCAGTGTAGTTGATCTCGAAGAAGTTCGAGAACCACAATCTGAAGTTCAAGCACAACAATCAGATAATGAACCAATTCAACAAACTACTAACATACCTCCTGAACCGTCGCTGCGTAGATCCGAAAGAGTTCGGAGAGCACCCGATAGGTTATTCCTCGTTGATGAAGTTGACCAAGGATGTGATCCTAGAACTTTCAACGAAGCTGTATCGGATACAGACAAGGGACATTGGCTTAATGCCATGAAATCCGAAATGGACTCTATGTACTCCAACTAGGTATGGACCTTGGTAGATCCACCCGAGGGAATTGTTCCCATAGGCTGCAAGTGGATCTATAAGAAGAAAATTGGAGTAGATGGAAAGGTATCGACCTACAAGGCTAGATTGGTAGCGAAGGGTTATACTCAAAAGCAAGGAGTTGACTATGAGGAAACCTTCTCTCCAGTTGCTATGCTTAAGTCCATTAGGATATTGTTGGCCATCTCTGCGTGGTATGACTACGAGATATGGAAAATGGATGTGAAGACCGCTTTCCTTAATGGGGACATTGAGGAAGAAATTTACATGGCGCAGCCGGAAGGCTTCATATCTTCTGGAGATGAGCAAAAGGTTTGCAAACTCCAGCGATCCATTTATGGATTGAAACAAGCATCCCGTAGTTGGAACAAAAGGTTCGACACAACTATCAAAGAGTTTGAATTTGTGAAAAACCCGGAGGAACCTTGTGTCTACAAGAAGGTTAGTGGGAGTGCAGTGACTTTCCTTGTACTTTATGTTGATGACATACTACTCATTGGGAATGATGTAGGGATGTTGCAGTCGACTAAAGTATGGTTATCCACACGTTTCTCGATGAAGGATTTGGGAGAAGCATCCTACGTATTAGGAATACGGATCTTTAGAGATAGATCGAGGAGATTGCTTGGCTTGTCCCAATCCATGTACATAGACACCGTTCTTAAACGGTTTAGCATGGAAGAATCCAAGAAGGGATTCTTGCCAATGTCCCATGGGGTTCGTCTCTCGAAATCCATGCGTCCTCAAACGCAAATGGAAATCGAGGAGATGAAAAGGACACCTTATGCATCCGCTATAGGAAGCATAATGTATGGCATGCTGTGTACACGACCTGATATTGCGTATGCTGTGAGCGTCACAAGCAGATATCAGTCCGACCCCGGCCCAGCCCATTGGAAGGCTGTGAAGGACATTCTCAAGTACTTGCGAAGAACTCGAGATTTGTTTTTGGTCTATGGGGATACCGAGTTGAAAATAGAAGGCTTCACGGATTCTAGTTTTCAATCGGACGTGGATGACTCGAAGTCAAACTCGGGGTATATATTCAAAGTCAACGGGGGTGCCGTGTGTTGGAAGAGTTCCAAGCAAGGCACAACGGCTGATTCCACCACCGAGGCTGAATATATTGCAGCATCAGATGCTTCAAAGGAAGGGTCGTGGATTAGGAAATTCATCCAAGAGTTGGGTGTATTTCCGAACGCTAGCGATCCAGTACGGCTGTACTGCGATAACAACGGAGCCGTAGCGCAAGCTAAGGAACCAAGAGCTCATCAGAAGTCGAAGCACGTGTTGAGAAAATACCATGTGATCCGAGAGATCATAGAGAAAGGTGAAGTCAAGCTAGACAGAGTCACCTCGGAGGACAATATTGCAGATCCCTTCACCAAGCCATTGTCAGGATCAGTCCACGAGAAACATCGAGAGTCAATGGGACTTAGATTTATGAGTAGTTGGCTTTAGGTCAAGTGGGAGATTGTTAGAGTAAGTGACCAACAAGCCAACTTGTGGCTGTGGTCTTTCTCTTTTCCTTGTAACAAAACAATCGTTTTTCGTTCGTAATAATAAAATATCTTATTTGGCATTCTATATCTGTTATCCCATGCAAGCAGCATAGATATAGTCCTAACGAGTTACTCTATTACTGTGAGTTGATCTAGTAGAATCGTGAGATAACTCAGCAATGTAATGTAACTGTTAAACCTTGTTCCTAGTCGATGGATTACGCCAATAATGAGGATACCGGCCTTTCCCTTTTGAGACTAGCACTTAGTGTATGTGTATTGCGTCTCATCAGTCCTTGGTGTTGTGACATCGGCATACTTGAGTGGGTGCTCATACTGGATGAGTTCACTGAACTCCCTCACCCTAGAAATCTATAAGTGGTTCTCATTCATCGAGTAACAGGTTTCTAAGATATAGTTGTACACCATTAGTCCTTAAGACCCAGACATCACCGTGACTTCACTAGAGGACCGATTGTATCGTGACCTGTCCCTGAGTCCCACCGCGGACCGCTCCAAGGGCCAACGTTCGTGCAATCCGAAATCTAGTGTGAAGTCTGTGCATTGTAGTAGGGGATTCGAGCGCTTGAGTAGTCATGGATGTCCTGTGTGTTCTGATGGTTTATAATCCATGGAATCTCTGGCCAGAGTTGATAGTGGGGTGATTAGGGAAATGTGTTTCCCTAAGTCACACACGAACGGATTTATAATACCTAGAACGTTCGCACGGTTATTGAACTTTATAAGAGGTCTCGGTGAACCAATGCCTCTAGTTCAATCGGGACATGTGCTACGAAAGGATCGTACTGTACGCTAACTATATCATAAGGTTCTTGCAGGTACTTCATTTGTATCTAGGGAATCATGATGCGTAGTTGCTAAACGCCAATCTTGATTCGTTGGGCACCGATTTGATCGGGGATTAGGTAAAATGAGTTTTACTCTAATCAGGACTCTTGGGAGGAGTTCGTATAAGAACAATGTGTTGTTCGAATCACAAAGAGTTGTGAGCCCACGGCTAGCATACACCTGAACCATTGAGGGTCACACTTCTCGTGTAATATAGATCCTTGATAACAACAATCATAGATTAATGTGTTAATCTTTGAACGATTGGATGTCAATATGATTGAATCCAAGATTCGTAATTGTGAATTGCGAATCAGAGTAAACGAGGAGAAAGAGAGAAATGCGGAATTTAGTGAAGTTTCTAAATTGGGAAGTTTCCCGATTTAGCAAGTCCACTGAAGTGGAAGTTTCCAATTTTGGAAATTGGAAATTTCGAAGAGGCACTCGTATCGACGAGGACTTTGAGCTCGTCACAAATATAATTTTGTTATAATTTTGTGAACGATCGTTTGTTAGAAACGAGGCCGACGAGGGAATGGGCTTAATGCATCAGTGGGTCAAGCCCAATGACTTAAGCCCACTAGGGTGGAAAACCCTAAGTATAAATAGACCTCAAAAAGAGTTTTGAGATCAGAGATTTTCAGCTCCAAACCCTAGCCGCTCAAGCCCTAGCCGCTCCCCTCTTCGGCCGTTGCTGCCCCGGCGCGCCACCGCCGACCACCGCCGGAAACACCGCCGGTTTTCTTCTCTTCTTCCTTCGTTTTATTCGTGTTGTTATCTAACTCGTTTACATCTAGTGTTGTAGTTCGAGTGGGTCGAAAATACGAGGTGAAACCTAATTGGAGAGGAGCTGCTGCCCCGACGAATCCACGAACCGCCGCACGCGCCGCACCGCCGCTCACGCGCCGTCGCTGCCGCTGCCACGCGCCGCCGCTGCTGCTGCCGCTCGTTGCTTGCTGGATCAGCTTGTTCCAGCCGTGAATTGCAACCCCGTGGATTGGTAATTAGCAGCTTGTACGTGACTCGTTCTAGGATTTGGATTCGTCGAGATCGCACGCTACAAGAGGTAATTAAATCGGAACTTTCGTAATTCGATTCGAACATGTTTGTATGATTATTAATTTGCGAGCATGAGTAATGCGTGATTACATGTTTCGATTTTGTGAAATGAAGAATAAGCATGTTTCGTAATTTTCGGTTTTACGCGTTTTTCAATTAAATCGATAATTACCATATGTATGGCGGAAGCGTTAAGGTACGTTGACTATGTGATTAGTTTATGCATGTAATCGAAACTAGTTCGATATAAAAATTTTAAATTCCGCTGCGTATACATGCACGATCCCCAACAGCGCCGACGCGCGCACGCGGGGAGAGGGGGGTGTTGCTGACGCGCGCCCGCTGCCAAATAAAGGCGCGCGTGTGCGCGCGTCAATGGGGGAGGGGAAATGTGATGACACGCGCGCGCTGCCCAATGAAGCAAAAAAATTGATAATTGCTAACAGATTGTAGTAAGAAGAGAGAAGAGAATTGATGAAGATAAATGAATGAAATAAGTGGGTATTTATAGTGGAAAATTAAGGGAAAAAAATAATCTTTTTTTTTTTTTTTGTTTTTTTCAAAATCTGACTCTTTAGGATTGCCACGTGGAATTTCAATATTTTTTTTTTAATCTGACCGTTTGAAGCTGCCAAATGTGTGTAATTTTTTTTGTAAATCCGACCATTTAAATAATATTATTATTATTATTATTTTCAAAAAAAGGTTGGTTAGAACCGTCGGTTCTCGGTCCCGAAAATGAGTAACCACAACCGAACCGGTTTTTTCGATTCCGGTTCTAATCGAGAACCGGTGGTCATGTCTACCTCCACGTAACTAAATATTTGCATAAGTTTTTTTAACTTGAACTTCCATATAATGTTAAGAAACAACTCGAATATCCTTTCGTTTCACATAACTTCTTCAAATACAGAAACCGTATAGATAAATTCCGAAACCTTAAAAATTTCTATAACTTTTGGAATTGAAATAGATTTCTGAATTTCAAAAATTTTGGATTTGGAATTGAGATAATTGAAAGTCCTTTCACTACTGAATTTTTATTTTTATTTTCTTGTAATTGAAGAAATTGTTTTAGCCGAGGGAAATTGTTACCCAAAGTCGCATAATTACTGCCTTGTAAGAAAGAAACTTTGCATAAATCAATACGCAATCAATTATCGATTCATGTCAAGAAATTAAGGGAACAAATTTGCTATTGAAACATGTTTCTTTGAAAACGCTTAACTCTACTTCCCTGCTTCATGACAAATAAAAATGGCAAATGATAATAATATACGCGACAACCACTAAATTAACCGTCTCACGAAACCACATGTATTGCTTGCCGTATTCCCGTGTACTCGTCAATAACAGTTCAACGACTTCGCAATTAAAAACGGCATTCTATAAACAACTATTTACATAAATATACACAAATCGCAGAGACACTACTACTACTACTAAGCCAATAAAATGTCACCATTCTTCAATTTCATCGTCATCTTTATCATCATCATCAGCATCATTTGCAGTATAATCGGGTAATTTATGCCCAAGCCAATTGAGTGCCGGTTTAAACTCGGTGGCTATAACTGTATGATTGTTCAGACTCGTATTCATACGAGCATCTCTCCTTTCACTTTGCATTTGACACTGCAACATCAAGTAAACGAAAAAAATCAAAGTGGATTAGAAATTAACAAATATTTTTATTTAAATGAATCGCAGTCGTTTCAGCATAATGCCAACATCTACGATTTAAATGACTGCTTATTTCCAAAAGGCGGAAATGAATATATTGTAAATATGCTGTAGACGAGTGAAGCAATTTCTTACAGTTAAAACGACAAGGCTAACTTAAAACTCTTACAGTTAAACGACAAGGCTAACTAACAGATCCCTATACTAAACCGTGTAATTTATCTAAAAATCCAAATATCCGTGCGAAAACAGATTGGAGAAAGTAAGTGTTATCGTTGAATACCAAGAATATATTGAAAAACGTGAAACTGCAATAAAAGCTATGCCCCTGGCAAAAATCAACCTTATTGCGCCACAGTGATTGCTCGACCTGCCAGAGCACTGGACGGCGAATAGCATGCCACCTGCATTGTCATAATATTTGTGATAATTAAGCATAAATTTAAAAAATTTAAAAAATAAATAAATAAATAAATTAGCGCAAGACACGTGAAAACGGACAAAGTTATTTCGTTTGAAACTTACCTAGAAGACAGTGGATAATTATTCCCAAATAAGACTCCACGCACAGCAATAGAAGCAGCAGTAGATTGTAAAACATTCTCAGCTTCATAGTTTCGACTCAAACTTGCCGATGAGGCAAGAAGTAAGTCACTGTCACTTAAATATGTACCAATGACCCATGCGTCGTCAATTGACTCCTCCCTCACAAAATCAAGAACTGTAATAAATCGCAAACATCAAACAAAAGAAAATTGCATAAATAGCTTAAGAAGCAACATATAAATTACCGTTTTCATGGAGAAAGTCAACAATAAGCGTTGCCTGCCCATGTGCCTGAGAAAGTACCAACTCCGGAGCATCCATTTTTAGCGGACACCTGATAAATTTCTCCTTAAGAAGAATTGCACCTTCGTCTGCATCAGAACACAAATATCAGTGCAACACTCTACAATTTTATTTTCTCTTAGAACAATTGACCATAAAATTGGCAATGTTTCCTCATATTGCACACACGGTGAATGAGAACTCTCATGGATTACTAATTAGCCCTTCAATATCTAACCATCACTGATAACTAACGACCCACACTCGCTAAAGTAAATATTCTATAAAGACAGCGTAATACAGCAATTGGTAAATACAAGACAATTTTCATTAACGTACCTGACGTAGCTAAACTTCCAGTCTCTCGTTTGTTGTGCAGAAATTTGCCTAATGCGTGAAATAATGATAGAGTTGCATCCTTCCCAAATGCGAGACTAACTCCATCATCCAAATGACTGCTCTCGGCCCCTTTCTCTTCTCGATAAGCCGAACGAACAGATAGAGAATCCATCGAGCGTGGTTTCAGAGAGAAATACTGTAAGGATGTAATTGCGTGTCTTATATCTCCTCCACTGGTGTTTGCTAGAAGATTAATCTGTTCATCACTCACTTCGATTCTCTCCACTCTGCGTATTTTCGAAAGTACTTTTTTGATGGAATTGGCCGTGATTGGATTAAACGAAACCTGAAACATCAATTTTTTTTCCGAAACATCAGCATAAATAAAATATCAGCTTTCGGATAAGACGAGGTAAGAAAGGCAACCTTGCAAGCCCCGGCTTTTTGTAGAGATGACTGGAGTTCTTCCCAGTACCGGCTATGGTGCTCGGCAGATTCGGATCTGCCGTATTCATTGATTAAAATGGCTGTCGGGAGACGAACAGATTGCAAAAGAAGATGGAAGCACCTCTGCAGCCTCCCGTACGATACCTTCCCTTTTACCAAAGGAATATCGTCGATCAAGAGTATAATTGACAATGGAGAGACTTTGGTCAAGGATGAGGAAATCAATCCATATTTCCTTATCTTTTCAACGAAACTTTCGAACTCGTCCAACTTTGACATATAGCTTATCCCTAAATCAGAATCCAGATAGTTACATAAGCAAAATGAAAAAGTATAGGAAAAGATAACTGAATTGTCAAAAACATTGTTACGGGACCAAAAATTCATACTTCAATCCAATGATGTATTCTGCCAGTCCATCACTAAATTATTAGTATACTTAACATTTGTTAGGTGATTCAAGTAACTCGTTATTCAGAGCTATAGAAACAAATCGGTTTAGTTAATGCTAAAGTTTTCACCACAGCCAGCTAAGTAAACTAAACAAAGTCACTAAGACACATTACTAGATTTAAATCTTGAGATCTCCTAAATATTTCCTTTCAAAACTAAATGACACGTGGAATAATTATAACTTGTAAACAGCAATCTTCTGATCAATGAATAATGCATTTGGTTCGTGGTTAACTGGACCAGGGACAAGAAAAGAAAAAAAAAACGCAAATAATGCATTCACTGCTAATCTGTAAGTACCTGAATTAGAATTGTGCAGATGCTCTTGCCATATGGTGGGGGTAGGTGTGTTCCATTCGTGCACTTCCACTCCAAGATGACGTGCAATCGCATGTATGGTTGCCTACAAGATGATGTCATCCGATAAATAGATGGCCGGATACGGCCAGACTCAATGCAGACAAATATAAAAAGTTCCAGAGGCACGGTAATGCTTACAGATTTTCCAACTCCAGCTTGCCCAGAGATGAGGATGACATTACTGTATGAATTATCCTGCACAAACTCCAACACATATTTCAGTTAAATTAATGAAGAAGACTGCATACATGTTAAAAAATAATAGTTATCAATCATAGAAATACTAACAGAAATACCAGCAACGAAGCCTTGAGTTAATCATGTCTAACAATTGTCACTTTGTACATGGTAAACAAATGAAATGTCAATAAGTTAATCACTAGGCAATCATTTGCCTACTGGAAAATTAGTTATTAATTCTCCAAATGGACAAGCATCTAATAGTCAGTCTTTCAAGCATTCTTTGTCAGCTAATACGAATACAGTATTGAATTCTTGATGTGGCATTCAGAAATAAAATTCAATCAGTTTTCAATGTGATATTTGATAATACTTAAAAGCCTATCCGAAATCTCTATCCTAGTTTCCCTGGAACTTAGCTAATTAACGCATTATGCATCAAAGTTCTTGCGCTGATACCGAACGACGTAGCAGAAAGGAATACGTCTTCTTGTGCTCCATAAAAATCTCTAGCCTAGCTTGTCTTATTTCTGTTAATAAATATCTGCGTTGATTAACTTATTAATGTTAGTTTCATACCCATTAGAGTTCTTGATTTTTGCCCTACTAAACCACCTCTCTCTCAACAGTTTTCAGTGCAAAATTACTTCACATTTACAGAGCCCAATTCTTGCCAACTAATCGAATCAAAATATACCAAGAATACTCATCAATTTAAACATCCTCTGACCCACCAAAAGTTTTCATTCTTGTTCGAGTTTCTGAGGCTTAGACTGCTCAAAATATTCTCAGTCGCAGAGGTATTTGCTATTTATTACTGTGCATTCCTTGCACGCATACTGTGCATTAAACAAGTCGAACGAGCATTCTATGCGCTGAGGTAGCTAATTACACAAAAGAATTTGTCTATTCTGCATTTATCGGATTAAATATATAAAACATGTGTAGCGGAACTATATTTACACCCACCCCATTCTATGCTTGTCAAATAACAATATCTAATAATCTATGTTAGAATAAAAATAAAAATAAGAAAGAAAGCAAGGGAAAGAATATACCACGGGGTTTTTTAGTCTCTCCTCAAACCAGATTTTTACTTCTTCAACCTGCAAATCAAGATGAGAAAATACACGTTAAATCAGTTGAATGATGAATAGTAATGAAAATAATCGTAGGTATTTAAATACCTTCTTCTTATGGACAGCTAGCTCCTCCAAGCAACTAGGTGTATACTTCTCAACCCATAGGTCCTTGTTACTTCTAGAACCTATACGACATCCATTCCGTTTGAGCCAAGATCAGAAATAAATAAATAAAAAGGCTGTACATGCACTGAAGGACTGTCTCCACGATGCATGGAATCGGAAATGATGTCTAAATCAATACTAAAATTTTATAGGGTATGTAACTTGATTGAGATTACAATGCTGTCATACAGCATGCATTGTTCCACACGATGTTCAATAATGAACTCCTAAACACTCAACAAGCAACACAACATGGATGACATAAAGACCAATTTTTAAAATGTAGGGTCATGTGACCAACAAATTTATTGCATAGATAAATGAAGGATCACAACCTGCAAAGTTCAATCCTCCATAAATGATAGAAATCATACAAAAAAAAATAAAGAATAAAAAAAAAAAATAAAGGAATCTAAATTGACGTGGAAAAGATACAATACCATGGAAAAATGTTTTAAAATAGCATACCAGGTGTTACCTTGAACTGAGTGAGTCCTTGATCAAATTCCTCACAAATCCGTTTCACCTACAGTCAGAAACACGAGGATAACGATAGGTTTTCAAAACAAAAACATGGGACAAAGTAATTCTTGGAATTTATCCTGTTTTAAAGGCATATATATAATAATTCACATTACTTGTACGGCCTACATAAGCAAGACACTATAATGAGATGAAGGGATTATTCAAATCCTTTACTTTCTCTCACTAGAATTATAATAGGGAGAGTAAATCGAAAGTCTCATAATTCATCTTCCAGTAAAAATTGGATTCACATCCAAATTTCAAACTCTCGCATCCTCTTAAAAAAGCATTTCATGATTGGGAAGTATTTTTACTAATTGGGATGATAATGACCTGTTTAAGAGTCATCGATTGTCAACAGTCAACTTCTTACTTTGACTTATTATCTACATTCGGAGCAACTAGGAGGATATAATCATCACAGTCATACGACTATGAGTTGGTGCGGTTGCTCTAAAGCACATCAACTATTAAGTCTTGAATATTGCATTAGAATGATCGGAGAAACTTCAACCACCATTCCTTAATTCAAGTCCAGCTAACTTATGTGCATTCACAAATGATTGTCTAATTCCTTGACGATTTAGAAATTCAAAATAATAAATATTCGAATATACATCCCCATAAACTGAAGTTCGGCCAAGCAACGAAAAACAACGAAAAAGGCAACACTACGAATCCGACAAACATGACCGGCGTCGAAAGTAGCATTAGACTTTTAATTAACACAAAACATTAACGAGGACTATTTTATACTGTTGAAGAAACTGATTCGATAAAATCCAATACGAGCAATTTCGATTGAATTAACAAATGATATGTAACCTAATAGCACAATTTAGTTCATACAGTTTCGAATAAAATACATATACATATACACATAAAAAGCAGCAACACATAATCGAAACGCAAACCTCATCAAAGCCACTAGAACTGGAGTACTGAAACGGCTGCCGCGAATTGGAACTCGGTAGCGAAACCCTCTTCGCCCTTTTAGGGTTTTTCCTAGTGGGGGCTGATTTTGAAGAACTAAAACCGCTCTTCAGTAACAGGTTATTATCTTTATCTTTTTCGTCGTCGGAGGATGAGATTACAATGGCGCAATTCCTTTTCGCCTTCCCCATCGGATTATAATTGAATTGATTGATGGTCGGAACCCTAAGAATTAAGAAATGTATGAACAAATTTTGGAGGTTGCGGCTAACGAGGGAGGCTCTTAAAAAAAAGCGCGGGGTTAATTGGGGATTGTGCGCAGCGTAGCTGACAAGTTTAAATGTTTTCGAAGTGAAAATTACCAATTTCCTTTTTTTTTTTTCTTTTTTTTCAGAATTAAGTGAAAAGGGATGTGATAAATGTCGATCGAGCTTTAATAATACCGTTTTGACTTCAAACGTAATTTTGGTCATTTTTTATTCTAAATTTTGCAAAACCCAAAAACTAGAATTTGTAGTATTCTGAGTTAGTTTTCTAATCCAACTTGAATCACCAAAATTGGATGCCGGACGAGAAAGATATACATGAATCAATGGATACTACCCACAACTTTGATGTATTGAGGTATCTAAAATTCAAAATGTGACTCATTCATGCATAATTTTGTCACACGGCATCCAATCTAGTGGATTTAAGTTGGATTAGAAAGCTAACCCAAAGAATTACAGTTTCTGTGTTGAATTTTGCCAAAAACAAAATAGACATATGTCAAAATCAGGTTCGAAGTTAAAACAATATTAATAAAATTGAAACGACGTTTAACATTTCAGAAGTGAAAATAGCTAAACATTTGTTATTTGCGAGATATTTTAGAAATACTTTGTGCACTTGTTGGAATTCTTTTATTAATAAATTTAGAAACTACAAACACAATTATATTTTTCTTTTCAGTTTTCAATAAAAAATTCCTAACATATTTGTATTAATTAATGATTAGTTGTAAACTTGTAATTCTTTTGACTGATCATTAATACCAATCATCATAATATATAATTAATACTCCAAATCCTTCCATCCAAATGGACCATAAAATTATTTTTCACATTCGATTTTACAAATGTTTGACATTTGGTAATTTGATCTTACAAAAGTTTACATTTGGTAATTTTTTATCTGTCATGATACAATTTGGATTATTTTCTTTCGATACTGCGAATAAATGTTATAATTGATGAACTAACTTGTGACTCGAAAAAAGTTTGAACTCGAACTCGAGTTTTTCGAGCTCGAGCTCAAGCTTTTTTGACGAGTCAGGCTCGAGCTTTTTTTAGTTGTTCGTTAATTCACGAGCCGACTCACGAGTCTTCCTCTCATTTAGTTATTTTTATATATTAATTTTTATTTAAATAATATATAAAAATATAAAAAGAACAATATTTTTTTAAAAAAAATATATAATTACAGTTCATGATTTATTTTATAATTTTTATAATAATCTATTTTTTTTTAAATAAAAATTTAATTAAAAATATCAAAATAAGCTCGAGTCTGCCAAAACAGCCGAGTTCGGCTCGCTCACACCCCTAGACTAGAAGAAAGAAGAATGTAAGAAATTGATGTTGACTGGGTCATAAAATGACCATTATGGGCCTACCTTAATTTATGAATTTTAATTTCCGATAAATGGGATGATTGTGAACTTTTATTGTGGTCATGATATGAATGTTGTTTCAGAGATTGGGTAATGGTCTGCTAGAAACTTTGGACCGTCAGAAAGCATTGAAATTGGAGCTTGAGCGTCGTTATGGGGAACTTGACATTTACTAGAGACAGAGGAATAAAGATCAGTGGATTAAAGACGGGGATAAAAATACAAAATACTTTCATTCTCGAGCTTCCAAGAGGAATAAGAAAATTGGTTTCACTGGATTCAAGATGAGAACGGAGTGTAGGAAGAGGATAGGAGGGATATAGAAAATGATTATGTCGCATTACTTTGCTCATCTGTTCGAATCGTCTAATCCGGATGAGAGTGTGATTGATGAAGTCTTGAATCACATCGAACCCCGGATCACAGATAAGTATGTTCATCAACTCTCCCTTTCTTTCTCAGCAGATGAGGTAACCCAAGTTATTTCCCAAATACACCCTACTAAATCACCCGGCCCCGAAGGGCTTCCGGTGTTATTTTACACCAAATTTGGCCCATCTTGGATTCGAATATTATTGATTGCGTGCTTAAGTTTTTGAATTCTAATCACTTGTCGAGGGAGTTTAATTCTACCCTTAGTGTCATGATCCCTAAAGTTAAATCCCCCGAGAAAATGTTTGGATATAGGCTAATTAGTCTGCGCAATTTTATTTACAAATTTGGCTCTAAAGTCATTGCAAGCCGCATTAAAACGGTGTTGAGCGATTTGATATCCCCATCCAGTCGGCTTTTGTTCCTAAACGGCTAATAACTGATAATGTTTTGGTGGCATATGAGACTAACCACTACATTAAGTCTAACTCAAAGAATCGATCTAAGTATATATATGGCCCTCAAATTAGATATTAGTAACGCCTAGACCGAATTGAATAGTCCTTCTTACGGAAAATTTTGACTCGTTTGAGTTTCCCTGCTACCTAATTTTGAATTGGTTATGTACTGCATTTCCTCTGTTACTTACTCATTTTTGTTTAATGGCTCTCAGCACGGGGAACTCCAACCGCCTCGAGGTCTTTTCCAAGGTGACCCTCTATCAACTTACTGATTCATATTATGTACTGAAGGATTAATTTCTTTGATCCATCATGCAGTAGAGGGTGGGGACCTCACAGGAATTAAGATTGCTCCCACGGAGCCAACGGTGGCGAGCTTGTGTTTTGCGGATGATACAACCATATTTTGTCAAGCCACTCCTTCTAATGTGCGGACGATCCAATGCCTCTTAGCCATCTATGCCACGGTCTCTGGGCAAGTCATCAACTAGGACAAGTCGACGATGTCCTTCTGCCCTTCCACTCTTGATTCGGAGAAGAAGGATATTCACGAGATTCTGGGTTTTCGTATTGTTGATTGACTCGAAAAGTATTTGGGGATGCCAATGTCGATGGGGCGGTCTGGTAAGGAGGTCTTCCAATATCTGAGAGATAGGGTCCGTTTGTTGTTAGCAATCTAAATGTTTGTTGTTACCAATTTTTCGTTTGCAGGTTGGTTTAACTTAGTTTGTTGTTTGAAAAATTGCGTTTGGAGTTGAGATTTGTTTGTTGTTTGAAGAATTGCGTTTGTTGTTTAGAATAGCGTTTGCAGGTTGATTTTTTGTTTGATTTGCTGTTTGCATTTGACAAAGTCATAGGTAGTTTATTGCTTGCAATTCAATAATGCAAGTTCTGCTGATTTTTTTTCTTCAGTTTGTTGTTCGTATTTGACGAATTCATAGATAGTTTTTTTGTTTGCAATTCAATAATACAAAGTATGGGAAAAACATTCAGTTTGTTGTTTGCTTTCGGTGATATAATATTTAGTTTTTTGTTTACAATTCAATAATACGAAGTTTGGATTTTTTTTCAGTTTGTTGTTTGCATTTGTCGAAATCATATGTATTATGTTGTTTGGAATTCAATAATACAACTTCTAATTTTGAGTTTGCTATTTGCAGTTAACGGAATCATAGGCGTCAGTTTGCTATTTGCAGTTCGTGGCGCCACGGCGGTGACATTTTTAGAATATGAGTTTGTATAATAAATAGTATATTTTTTTTTACGAATTAATTTAATTTTTTAGTGGTGATATTTCCACCTCCAAAGTATCTCAATTCACCACCAAAGTATATAAAATGACATAAATACCCCTCAAATTTATAATTCACCATCCTTCTTATATTCGCTTACTTCTCATGTATTTTAAGTTATTTCTATTTTTTTTTTGCAACGAAAAATTTATTACAAAATATTTAAACTTCCATATCAGGTAACGTATATAAATTTCTTTTAGGAAATGAAATTATATTAAGTCAAATTGGCAAATTCTGGAGAAAGTTCAGAACCTTCCACACAAGCACTCTTAATTTATTTATCCAAGAACGTGAATTCCTGCTCTTTTCGAAAAAAAATTCTCTGACGAAAGTCTTATTCACTTAAGGTGGAGAGAGTGAGATTTTGTGGTAAAGATTTTAGTGAAAATGGTGGAGGTTTTTTTATAAATATTTTAATTAGTTTAGTGGTGGACGGTTTATAAATTTGTAAAAATATATAGGTGAAAGAAGAAGAAATGGGCAAAATGGGAAATATATTTAATTTGGTAGTGAAATAAGATATTTTGAGGGTAGAAATAACGCGTCTCTAATTTTTAAGTTAATATTTGAAAAAGAGATTTTGCTAGAGAGGTTTTCGTGGAATTTAATTTGACCTGACTGAGTATATTTTTCATAATAAATATTATTAATTTATTACAACATGGAGATTTTGACTTAAATCTATAGACATAAATCATAGGGTAAATTACACCCACGCTTCTAGAGTGTGCTGAAATAACTTTAAGGTCTCTGTGGTGTCGATAATTACACTTACACCTGAAACATAGTTAGAAACTCTAATGAGAAAATGCATTAAATACATTATTCCAATAGAGTTCTAACGAACTATTAGTTTCAGGAAGTGGTAGAGACAACTCAGAGTTATGGGTGATTTAAAAAATATAGGGGGAGCTATATCACCCCTTAGCTCTATAATGTCTTCACCAGTTACTAAAAGTAATAGTTCGTTAGAACTCTATCGGAATTACGTATCTAATGCATTATCCCCTTAGAGTTTCTAACTATGTTTCAGGGGTGGGTGTAATTACCGATACCACATGAACCTTAAAGTTATTTTAACATATCTCAAAGATGCATATGTAATTTACCTTAAATCATAATATACAAGAACCTTTAGCAAATTGTCCCAATTAATTAATCACATATATATTTCTTATGAGTTGTCTTTAGGGAATTAGGTCAACTGATAAAGGACTAGGGTGATGCAATGTCAACCGTCCTCTAACGACGTGCAGTGTGGAAATTCAGACATCCTGCGATTTACATAATCTACAATTCCCATCACAAGGCCGGTGTATGTGGGCCCCAAGGTGGGGTTCCAATTCAATTTTTCTTTTCGATTTTAATAATTTAAATTTACAATATTTTGGTATAATTTAAAGTGTAATTTTTTGAATTTCGGAGTTCATAAAGGAAGTGACTGATGGAGACTAAAAAGAGAAAATGACAAATTTTATTAGATTTGAGTAGTTTGAATTAATTTATGATTTTTAATTTTATTAAATTGAATGTTATTCTAGTCTTTCAATTCCAGGTTATAATTGATATTTGATTTTCGTGAAGAGCAATTTGGATGTTGCAAATGACATCCATATAGTTTTGATTACGACTATCAATTAAAAGGAATTTACTCAAAACCTATTTTATTTGAGTCGAGTCAAATGTGAATAATTCTACTAAACCCAAAAATTTTAGGAGTCGAATTTGAATACACTTTGGCTCAATCCAATTAAGCCCGACTAGATAAACAAATAAAATATTTCTTAAATTTATTATTTCACAAATTCATTTATATTTATGTTTATGTAAATACCAATATTGACAAAATAATTTTGCTAGTGAATAAGAATTTGAACTTGCATATATCTATTAACGTCACACTCAGACGTATATTAAAACTTAAAAGTATTTTTTAAAGTTTTCTAGCGCCGTAAATATACATGTTATTTTTCATTCATTTGATTTATTTCAACTATTTCTCCGATTTGCTAAGACATTCAAAATTTCTTTTAAGTATTTATATATCATTTTATTTTTATAAAAAATTAATTTTAATTAGGGCTGTACACGGATCGGTTTTAACTACCAACCAACCCATTTTCGACCCATAATTTGTGATGGATAATCAACCATCAACCGACCCATTTAAGTTGGGTCGATAATATCAACCAACCCATGTATAGTTGGGTCGATAATGATTTCTAATGTGGTAAAAAGTTGGTTAGTCGGGTAATATCGGCCAACCAACTTTATTTATTAATTATTATTTATTAATTTTAATTAAAATATTTAATATTTTTTATTTCAAATTTCTATTTTATATCACATTTATTAAAGGGTAATGATATACGCAGGCCAAATTAAACATTCAGGCACTTTTTTACCATGATTTTTTACCTTTTTACCATAACTATTTACCTTTTGTACTATTCCTACCCAATAAAAAAAATAATAAAAATAAAATAAAATAAATTTTTGTGCTCGTGCAAAAACATGCGAG